>VZRV01008784.1:0-159822 GCA_013398115.1 Falcunculus frontatus
TAAAGTCACCCCAAGACAACTTCTGTGCCATGAGCCACTGCATTTGTTATCCTACAAATGGGTGTGTGCTTTATGCACAGCTTCACAAATTAGATAAAGTTTTTGGGGGATACAAATTGGTCTTAATTCTGGGAGTTTTCTGAATTTCAGGTAGCAGATAATTCCAACCTCTAAACCCACAACTGAAGTAGCAGCTGATTAGAGGGTGAATCTGGAATAACAGAGTCTGGGAGTGACTCGAAACTTACCAAACAGATAGGAATGGAGAATTTGATGAGAAAACAGGCATGTGTGAAAATTTGGGTTTACAATTTAAATGGAGAATCCTGACAAATCCCTTTTGCTTCTCTGACAGGTGATGTTCTGTAATCCTGTCATTGAGAGAAAGCCAAAACTGCAGCGACAGAAGCGCATTTTCCCCAAACAGAAAGGTGAGGTGCTGGAGAAGTGACTTTCCAGGGTGAGAGCAGGGGTTTGCACAAGCAGGTTCTCCTGTCATACTCAGTCTGAGAGATGTTAAAACTCTTGCTGATTGCTGTGTATGTGAAAGTTTGTTCAGTCACATGAGGGCCTGGCAGCCTGGCTGCAGCACCATCTGTAATGTGTTGTGGTGTTGTTACTCACAATTAACATTGCTAGGAGGATGTAATTGCTAGTTATTTAACAGACTTCTTAGTTCTGGGGCCTCCAGCATAAGGACATGGACCTCTTGGAGTAGGGAGGGCCACCAAGATGCTCAGAGGGCTGGAGCCCCTCTTCTCCAGAGACAGGTTGAGAGAATGGGGGCTGTTCAGCTCAGAGAAGGCTCTGGGAAGACCTTGGAGCCCTCCCAGTGCCTTAAAGAGGTTCTAAGAAAGCTGGAGAGGGACTTTGAACAAGGATCTGGAGTGACAGGACAAAGGGAGAATGGCTTCCCACTGACAGGGCAGGATTAGATGGGATATTGGGAAGAAATTGTTCCCTGTGAGGGTGGTGAGGCACAGGTTTCCCAGAGAAGCTGTGGCTACCGCATCCCTGGAAGTGTAAAGGCCAGGCTGGACGGGACTTGGAGTGATAGTGGAAGGTGTTCCTGCCCATGGAAGGGGTTGGAATTAGATGGTCATTAAGGTCCCTTCCAACCCAAACCGTTCCACTATTCTATGAGAAGATCCAGGACTCAAACTGTACTAATTTAACCAGCCATGCTGTTACTGATGAACAGATGTTGGAAGGTTTTCTGGAAAACTCTGAATTACAGAACACTGTAGCATGAACAGGCTACTGACTATCTATTAAGTCTCTAGAGCTGGCATCTCAGATTTATGAGATTTATGGACTGGAATAGCTTGCATACTTTCTTAGTCCTCTGCAAATTCTTTCTTGTGAAGCTGAATAAGGTGAAACTTTGCATACTGAACTTTCGTGGCAGTGGGGATAAATAAGATTTTATATTTCTACTCTTCAGGACGTAGTAAAAATAATGAAAATATCCCAAATGTTTTATGCTTTTTAACACATTTTGAGAAACTTCCTGTTAACAGGCTGCATAATTAAAATGTAGTGTTGAAAGAGAAGAAAACCTGACTTGAAGTAAAATCAATTTTTAAAGTTCTATTCAATTTCAACTTGAGGATTGTTATGATATTATATAGAGCTGAACTTAGGTGAAATAGCGGATCTTTTTCATCATCATCATCATTAGTAATCTTTATTCCCTGAAGAAAAGCCCATTCTCCCAAGGGTGAGTTACCCTTTTGGGGTAACTAACCCATGGATGTTTGGTTGAAACTACATCAGACTGTAATTTGTGTGTTGTAATCTCACTGGTGTTTTGACTCTAACTCCTCCAGGGAAGGAATTTCTCCGAGCTCCTCAAATGAACATGAATGTTGCAGCTTGGGGTCGCCTGATGATGAGTTTCCTCCCTCCCTGTAGTTCCATCAGCACTTTAAGTCCCCCAGTTAATGATCCCAATCCCACAGACTTTCCTCCAGTTTCCCCACAAAGTCATGGTGATTCAGTGTCCAAATTGAGTAGGTAAGTGATGTCCTGAGTGGTGTTGTGTAACACTCTGGAATGGGTGTAGGGTAGATCTTAAAATTCTGTTGCACCTTACTGAGGTGGAGAAAGACACTGATGAGAAAAATTTATCTGTCTAAAAAAAAAGATGTGTAGTTTCTGTGTTCTAAAGGAAAGAAAATTCCATTCATTGAATGTCTTCACCAGTACAGAGGTGATCTATGCCAGGTCACCACGTGATTGTTGTGATAAAAATGCACTCTGCTTTCATGAGTAATGTAGCACTCAGAATGGACATAGCTGAGATTTTGAATGTGCTACAGAAGAAAATTTCCCCCAAAATAATTTTTTTAAAATTGAATCAGTTGTTCTCTAAAGAGATTATTCCCACTGATGCACAGGACCTAGGAAAGAAAAAAAAAAGACTCAGCTACTGTGTTGCTATTAAAATCAAGATTTCCTTTAAATTCTTGACTTATTTCTACATACCTGTGTTTCATTAATTTTATAGCATCAGAGAGCCAGTGTTGGAATGTGAGTCTAACCAACTTTTAATTAATTTAGGAGAGAACGTGTCTTGTTGGTAATTCGCAGACTCTTGGTGTGAGTCAGGGAGTCCTGTCGTCCAGTGATTTGGACTGAGCTAACACATCAGAGGTGATGCAAAGGTGTCTGTGTACAATGCTCTGCCCTAAGGCAAAATCTCCTTCAATTCTGTCTTACAAATGCAGTGGCTTCCCTGTGGCTAAGCTTACATTTGGCGATGAAGCACCACCCAAGCCTCCACGCCTTTTTCTGATGGCCAACTCCAAGGAATCAACGGCATCTCCTGCAGATTCTCCGGTAACCATCTGGGCCAATTGGGAGAGTTGTCTTTGCTGGTTGGTGTTCTTTCAAGGCTCTGTTCTTTTTATTTGTTTATTACTGAAGAAATTCACTATACTTTAGGCAGGTACCTCATTAGCAGGCTGATCTCCAGGGATTCAGAATCCAGTGAGCCGTTTTGGCATGGAGTCTTCAAAAAGAGTTGCAGGTTTTTTGGTTTTTTTTCCTTTTTTTAAAAAAATTATAACTTGCTTTTCTTGGAGAAGCAAAACGGGAGGTAGGTCAGCCTTGGGAGTTCAGGGCAAGAGTACAGAACAGACTACACAGAGAAAGCAGGGGAGGAGGGTCAGCGGGCTTTCAGGAGCAGATGAGGTTCTTTTTCATTAAAGAAACTGGGCAAAACCAAGAGCAGCTCTACTTTTCTGACAAGAAGGAGCAAGAAAATTGCTTTGAGCAGTAAAATGACCTGTTCTACCACATTTTACCCTTTCTCATTTGTGACAGAGGAAACTGCATTCTTGGATCATTGTGACTCTTGACATGAGATGCCATTTTCTAGGAAGGAAATGTTCCATCCTAGGCTTTTAGAAGTGTTTATTTTAAAAGATTTGACCCTATAAAAATTATTACATGTGGGAATAGTTTTGTGTGCTCATAGATAATCTCTTTTTATGCTACTTACTTCCAAGCAGAGGCAATGACCATCTGCAAGAACTTGTCTATGGTTATACTGGATCCTGACAGAGGAGAAAAGTTGGATATGGGTGTTCAGGTTAGACTTGGTGATTTCAGAGGATGACCCACTGTATTTTTCTTTCTCCTCCTAGTGCCTGAAGAGGCTACATGTTGAGGAGAAGTCTTGCAGCTCTCCTGTAACACGATTTTCAGTCCCAGCATCTCCAAGGTAACTATGGATAGCATGGACTGTTTCAGGTCACAGATTAAAGAGTCATTGGGCTGAAACTTTTGAGCTTGAAGTCTAAAATTCTGCTCAAGGTGTGCTTTGGTTTCTCAGCAGCAAATTCTTAATGCTGAGTGTGGATAACACAATTAAAAATCTGCTCTGAACTTCACTTGTCTAAGTGTCTGCTGTGTCTTATCTGCTCATTAACCCAAATAGTGAGCCTATTGATAGACTATGCACTGCAGTGTAAAAGGTGATTTAGTAGAAGGTAAAGTCATTTAGCTGTCTTCAAATGCCTCCTTGTGTTTGAAGTGTTATGGTATAGTATATTTAGATCTGTCTGTGTTCTAAGTAATACATTCCAGAACTACTTTTGGCATCCCTCACACTCTTCTATTTCTATTGATTTGCAATACATTGTCTCTCATTACGATGGGAGGCATAAAACAGGAAGTTGATTATAGTCTATGGCACTTACACAGACACATTTTGTATGTAACAGGGATACACAGCAGTAAATATACTCAAGACAAGTAAAAAACCAGTTTACTATTGTTGAACAAAGACTGACTGAAAAAACGGAAATGGCAAAATCTTCATGGACAGATACTCAGCTCTTCATTTCACTTACTGGAGGAGTATGGAGTGTCTGTTGCCTTTTAAAAATGATCCTGGACTAAAGCATTAAGGGTGTAGATAGTTTTGGGGTTTTTTAAAAAAATTATTTACTAGCAATTCTCTAGCCTGAGTTTCCTTGATAACACCTTGTGGCTGACATTACATTCTGTGGCATCTCTTTATTCAGCTGTTTTCTTCCAACAACATGTTGTCTGTGCGTTTTATTTCCAGTTCCTACTTGAGAACTTCTATTCTTCTTACACCCTTGTCCTTCTAGCACTGTAGACATGTTCATATCTGATTACAGTTGCTGCTGAGCCTGCTCAAAGGAGCGTAGGTGAAATTGAATTTTACTACTCCAAGGATGGGGGTGGAGAGGAACTAATCCTGTTATGGAAAGTAACAGCGAATAAGCCTGGAAGAGTCAGAATTGTTTCTCCTGTTGCCAGTACAGATGGAAGTCAGACTGCTGCCACTGGGAGCACTCTCCTTACATCAGAGTTACCTTCTTCTTTCTTCAGTGGCAGAACAGCAGCACAAGCTTTAGTTGTCAGGATTAGGTGAGGAGTGGTTGGCACAGCTGTTTGCTTTCCTTTTTGCAATACAGAGCTTCTTTCCTTGACACAAGCACACACTCCTTTGTTACCTGCTCATGCATCTCGTGGGTACTGTGTCTCCTCTGTTTTTCTGCAGGAAAAGGACAGTTCAGCTCGAGGATTTTCACTGCATCGCTATGTTGGGCCGTGGCCACTTTGGGAAGGTAGTAGAGAAGTACACTGTGTAGGAGGGCAGTGGTTTTGACAATGGGGCTCTGCCTGGGGGTCTGAATAGAAACATTGCAGTACAGGAGAGATTTGTTGCAGTGCAGATACTGAGCAAACCCAGCCCAGCCACACAAGCAGCTGATAACTGTTGTTAACAGTCGAAATTCCTGAAGATTTGTGACTTCAAAGCCTGGAGAAAGCTGTCCTGAGAGTGCTAAATCAAAGCACACCATTACCATTCCTTTCATGAGGATCACTAGTGGAAGAGCTCCATTCCCAAAACTGTGCATAGCTCCTTCTGTGACAACTCTGAGGTGCTCCTAAAGCACTGGGCCAGCTGTGATAGTACTGTTTGGGAGAAGGACATAACTTACACTGACATCCTTCTGGACTGCTGCAGCACAAGGAGCAAAACAGAAGTGCTCTGTTTTTCGAGTTCCTTGAGTTTGGTTTTGAGGATGACTGTCTGGAGTGGGTGGAAATAGTTGGTGTCAATTGGAGTTAAAGTAATCCGATAAGGAAATACGAGATTTTTTGAAGTACAGCTTTTCTGTTTTCTTTCAGGTACTGCTGGCCCAATACAAGGCAACTGGGAAGCTGTATGCCATCAAAGCCTTGAAGAAAAAAGACATTATTAGGAGAGATGAAATTGATAGGTGAGCTTTGTTTAGAGATGGTACTACTGCCAGAGGCTACATTACCATAACTGTGATCAAATGTTAGCAGGTGTGGTATGTACTGGCTGTGGGACTCTTAAGGTTAAATGTGACCTTAAGACTTGGATAACTAAAATCAGAAATAAGGATACAGAATGGTGTCTAACTTTTGTAAGAATGACACCTGAAGAACAGTCTAAAGCTCAAGGTTTGGAAGTATATAAGTATTATATTAGCCCTCACTTTTTATTTCTCTGATTAAGATGTAAAGATTTTCTTCTTCGTCCTCTCTTTCTCAAAACAGGCTTTTCTGCTGAGTCTGTTTAATGCTGACATTTTCATTCTTTGAATCCTGGCAGCTTGAACTGTGAGAAGCGAATATTTGAGGTGGTCAATTCTTCTGATCATCCATTCCTTGTGAACATGTTTGCGTGTTTCCAGACCCCTCATCATGCCTGTTTTGTGATGGAATACACTCCAGGTGGGGATCTGATGATGCGCATACACGAAGATGTCTTTCCAGAGCATGTGGCACAGTGAGTTAGAATTAATCTTGTCTCCAGGCACTATAAATTTTTAACTTGAATCTCATATATTTCCTGATAACTATTTCTGTCTTTTAGGTTTTATACAGCCTGTGTAGTCTTGGGGCTCCAGTTCTTGCATGAGAAGAAAATTGTTTATAGGTAATGCAGCAGAGACTCAAGTGTAAGACAGTTCAGCAACTTGAAAGTTGATTTTTCCTATAGCTGTGTCTGGAGCTCACTCTCTTGCTGGGGTTTCTAATCTTTCTGCCTGCCTTTATTTTCCCTGTCACTATCAGCATGTTCATTGTGCTCACAGTAGAGGAAGTCACCTAGAAGCCATTCATCTGGCTTGTTGCAGGTGATTAATCCTCTGTGACATGTCAATACATTCTGGGGGGCACCTGTAAGTCACTGCTTTCTTTTTCACTGGGATAGTCAGGTAATTTGTCATGCTGTTGTGGGAACTCTTTTCCAGATGAATAAGCCCCACCCAGCTCCAAGCTGCTTTGTGAGCCTTTCATTTAAGGGAAAATACCAATCAATTAAGGGGAATCTTCCAAATAATGCACTATTAAACCAAATGTAGACTTTACTCAATCTAGATTTTATTCTCTTTATTAACATCTACCTTCTGCCTCTTGCAATAAAACATGTTGGGTGGCAATCATCAGTCTTCATCCACTATTTTCTTTCATCTCCTTTGCCTGCAGGGACCTGAAATTGGATAATCTCCTTTTAGATGCTGAAGGATTTGCGAAGATCGCAGATTTTGGATTGTGTAAGGAAGGTGAGTAACTGGAGAAGCTGAAATTGAGCCATCAGGATCAGTTTAGGATCTAGGCTTTAGTAGGTGTTTATGTGTAACTTGTATTAATCCTGATTTTAAAAATTAAAACAAAACGAAAAAACCCGAACAACAAAAAAAAACCCTCACCTATCTGGCCGTGATGAATTTGGGAAGAATACCTTGTCGTGTAATCTTCAGGAGACTTATGAAAGCATTTAAAATGTGCTCATTTGCTCAAAGGAGCCAGAATGTAGGATAGTAAAAAAAATGTAGATGAGTAAATGAGCAATGGAACATGCAGGAAGTTCCCTTGGTTTTGCCATTTATTTAAGCATTGTCTGTGTACTTGTTATTTGGAGTTGTTGGAGACCTCAGGTTTCACACTTCTCACTGGAAATTCCCCATGACCAGGTAACAAAATCAGGTGACAAACTACAGCTTTAAGGAGGTGAGACTGCATCAGATTCATTCAGGAACGTGTGCTGGATTTTACCAAAATGTCCTTTTCCTACAGGAATAGGTTTTGGAGACCGGACAAACACCTTCTGTGGCACCCCTGAGTTTCTGGCCCCAGAAGTGCTGACAGACATGTCGTACACGCGGGCAGTGGACTGGTGGGGCCTGGGTGTGCTCATTTATGAGATGCTTGTTGGTGAGGTAAGGCCACCTTCCCTCAGGGGATCTCACTAACCAGGCTTGGGGACCTGACCACTTGAGGTAAAATTTTGCTAAATGTAGCCAACTATTTATTAGTACTTCAGTTACATTTTTCTCATTCATAGTGCTTGCCAAACAGTAATTAATCCATGCAACTCCCTGCTATTCTCACGCCTATTTAATAGTGAGGAATGGGTGCTATGTGGATTAAATAATAGAATGTCCCAATTGCAGTCACCATTCCCTGGAGACGACGAGGAGGAAGTCTTTGACAGCATTGTCAATGATGAAGTCCGGTATCCACGATTCCTTTCAACTGAAGCACTTTCCATAATCCGTAAGGTAAAGAGCTTGATGGGTCTCTGGGAACCTGAGGAATTTGCATTTACTGTGTAAGTGGATCCAGAGGGACTTGATTAGGATTGTATAGCATTTGTGTGTGTAATCTGGAGCTGCCTACACAGGCTAAGGAAGTATTTAAAATTTGCACATATTTTCCCTTCCTTCTCTTTACATAAATGCAATCCTTCTGTGTAAGGATGACTAAGCAGGCTGCTTACTATTCCTGCTAAGTATGGCACAGAGAAGTGTTGATTCAAGGGCAGGAATGTCAGAGCCATTCAGTGGAGATGGCTGGATTCGGTTTTTGAATGTGACCCCATAGTCACAGGTGCACAATTAAGCGGAGATGCTCCATGCAGTTTATGGCAGGTATTTTATTGCTGCTGGCAAATTGGTTACAAGAGGCTAGGTCTGAGCTATTCCTGGCAAATGATGACCTTGGTGCAAAGTGAGAATGAGAAAACACCGAGGGATCAGTCCACCTCCTTTCTTTTGTTCTTCTCTCTGGAGCATTATTTCTGTCCATCCTTGTTCCCGTTGTTTAATTTTGAACTGATATTTCTGCAGCTGCTTCGGAAATGTCCAGAGCGTAGACTGGGAGCAGGGGAAAAAGATGCAGAAGATATTAAAATTCAGCCCTTTTTTAAGGTAGGAACTTGCTTTATACCTCTCCCTTATTTCTTGTGTTTGAGCTGAGAACAATTTGCTCTTTGTTGGTATTGAGGCTTATTTCCCTTTGTTGTCAGAGTATTCTTAGTGATAGTTTCTGTTGCACCTCATTGCTCCATTCAGGAATATGTGTTTCAAGTCTTGCTTGAAATGACATCCCCCAAGTCTGTTTTCTGGGATCTTTACACTTCCAGAGCCAGTTTATTTCTGATCACGCTACTTCTATGTACAAATGTACCTAACTTTAGAGACATGAACAAATGTTCCTTTTAAAATCAAACTGCAGCATTAAAGATGTTATCTAGTAATGACAGCAGTTGTCAGTCAGTCTTATTTGATCACCTGCATTTGCAGGATACACATGACTCTTAAAAGAAATGGATGTTAAATTGCTTTGTGTCAGGGGTATGTGTCTGTTCCAGGTAAAGGTGTTGCCATCCCTCCTCATTATTGCTCATCTGCCAAAAGTTTTTAGCCTTACAACCCTTGTCTGGCTTTGCACTGGAGCGAGAAAAGAACTTTGATGTCAGAAATTGCTGGACTCCACAGATCCACCTGGCCACAGCTGAGCTGTAGTTTTGTCCCTCCTAAATACAGTTGTAGCTGTAAAATACACTGCATGGAATCTCTGCACTACCTCCTGTGCTGAGATAGTGCAGAGATTCTCTTTTTTTTTTTTAATTAGTAGAAATAAGACATGTTGCAAATTATCTGTAAGGGAGGCTGCAATTCTCCCTCTGATTATCACATTTCATAAATAATCTTTGTGTCAATCTGGCCTGTTCCCTTCCCTCTCTTACAGGGAATTGATTGGGATGCCTTGTTTGCCAGGAGGCTGAAGCCCCCCTTTGTGCCCACGTTAAGAGATCCAACCGACATCAGCAACTTCGATGAAGAGTTCACTTCCCAAAAGCCAATCCTTACTCCTCCTGAGGAGGTTTCTCTCCTAACCCGTAAGGAGCAGACTGTCTTCAAGGACTTTGACTTTGTTTCCAGATACCTTTTAGATGTGTGATTCCTGTGCTATAAAAACATGAAGAGATTGATACCACCTTGAGAGAGCATAGAGAAGACTTTGCAGGGCCAGTGGAAAAGCCAGCAGGATAGGTAGCACAGGTAGTGCTGATGGCCCCAGGATGAGGTGCCCTGCAAGCTGAGTTAACCTGCTGTGGGTTTTCCAGCCTCATTTGTTGGAAGGATACTGGATGTCAATTACATTTACGGAATAATTAATGTTTGACTGGATGTATCTTCTATCATTGAATGTAGATGAAATTTGGAATTTAAGCTGGACTTGATGAAATCAAATCCTCTCTGCAACACAGGCTACTCTTTGCAAAAGGCCTAAGTAAGTAGTGTGACTTTTTAAAGTTGTAGCATAGCAGGGGAATGGCCGCTTCTCACTCATTTTCTAGAGATGCAGCATTCCCTCATGGTAATGATTTTATGCCATTTCCCACTCATAAAAATGCCTATGCCAGACAAGGAATGGATTTTAACACTACCAAGACAATGATGTTTGATTTATTGGGAGGAAAATGAGTCTTTCTACTTAAGGATGCCAACTCTTAGCTATTGTTTTTAATGATATCAAATCCCACAGCTTTGCACATGGTTTTTTGTTTTTTTTTTAAATAAAGATACTTTTCCATATAATAAATATTCAGCTTTTCATCTCCTTTGTGTCAGCTGAATCTTTCAGATCAGGGCTAACCAAAATGCTCAACAGGCAGGATTTTAGTTTTCTCCATAAATGCCAGTAGTAATATTTTCTTTCTTTCTTCCTTCTCACTCAGGTTGTCTGTGTACATATTGCACAGTGTCATCAGCTGTCAGATACCAATGACTGCAGTCAGGTTATCTCTCCACAGGTTTTATCAGTGTATATATCCTGTGTCATTTTTGGGGACAGCTAAGTAATGACAGTCAGTATTGTAAAATCAGTGAGTTAAACGTGATTTCATTGCCTCGTAATCTATCTTGTAACTATACTTGATAAGACACAATTTCATCTCTTAAATTCATGTTAGCTCATTGGGCAAAAAGGGAAGGGTTTTTAGAGATAAGGCATCTGATGCAAACAAGGACACAATCATTGCTCTTTCAGTTTGTCTTCACCAGACGGAGACAGGAGTGGGACTAAGGCAGCTGTGCTGTAGCTGGAGACAAGGATCTAGGGAATTGTTTAGACAAGGCTGGTCTCAGTGCTTCAGGATTCAGTGAGGTAAGAGCTCTGTTTGTGCAAACCAGGGATATTTCACATTCAACCTAGATTTCCTATTTTCAGAGACAAGTATAGCTGCTTCTGAAAATTCCCACGTACAAAGATCCTTTCAACCTCCCTCTCACCCTGGCGGTGCACTGGCCTGCTTGGAGCAGGATACACATTTTCCTCACTCTTGTTGGAGCGGTAGCAGTTGCTGTTGGCCCCTGTGGTCTGTTTTGTGGCTTTAGTTCAAGGCCACTGTGAAGTGGGAGGTAGCACAGTGGATTGTTAGTACAGGTGAAATGTAGAACTTGGGTTCAAAGAGAGAGGCATAGACAAATTAAAAATGCATATTTAATCTTTTATTTTATAATTTATAGTTGAGTAAAAAAAAAAGGTAAATTAACACCCAGGTGCATTTTAAAGAAATACCAAACAGAGCAAAACTGCTTTGAGCTGTTGTACCTGCTTGATGAACTTTCACTTGACTGATACCTAAAGAACCAGGAATTGCAATGTGACACATGATCCACACTTTAGTAGGTACAACAGCAACACAAGCAAACTGCAGACTCCTTCTGAATGGTGTAGCAGTGTTACAAAAACAATCCTTAGTGTTCTGATATCCCTCTGATAGAGCTCTACCCTGAACAAACCAGACTGTGCACAGATTACAAACTCTGGAGCCGGTCAAAAAAGGGATCTTTTGCTGCATTTAAACTGCTTTTGGACTGTTGTGTTAACACCTACATTGTCTTTTCATGAGTGTTCATCAACTTTAAACCGTGAGTGCTTCTGAGTTGGTGTTAATTCCTGAGCCAAGACAATTAAGGCACAAGATAATTTTAACTAACATTTTGGTTTTTCTTGTTTTGTTTGGTTTTGTTTTAACAGAAAAGGTTCAGGACTAAAATTCACACCACAGCCTTTTTTGTTTTAAAGCTAAGATCGGTCATCCCAAACTTCCTTTTAGTTCCCCATGGAAATCTGAAGTATGACCTTTTATTTCAATGGAAAACAGGTCCCCTTTGCTGCTGTCCTGAAAGCTGTCGGCATCTCTCATCTCAGTTAATCAACCAGGACCTGGCAGCTTTCCTCTTGCATTGAAATTGTATTCTTTTATTAAAATGTCACTAATGAGTTGAGGTAGTAGGAGTTTTACTAACAGCGTTACTTGAGTTTGGCATGAGGGACCCACCTTTGCTACTGCTTCTCTCCCGAGCTGCAGCAAAGGCCTGAGCACGATGTTATCTGCAGAAATAACTCAGTAACCAAGGATTACTTTTATGTCCAAAGAAAAGTGATGGTATCATTCTTCACTGACTTGATTCAAAACAGTGAATTGTTAGCAGCATCATCAACTTAAAAAGCTGTGAGGAAGCTGCTTGGGGCATCACAAAGTACAGGTTAATTATCTCATAAGATTAACGGGGTGTCTTACAGCTCTTTCTCATGCACATTAACAGTATTAATGCTTTCCACAAAGACTTAAGGCTTAAGTTGAGGCATGTGGATAAAATAAAATTTGCTTTTGACTCTCTAAATATTTACTCAAATATTTCTCTTACATGCCTGATGCTACTGCCAAAAGGCACTGCAGTTCTCACAGAACTAGGCTGAAAAAAGGCCACAGGAATTACACGGATCCTGGCTGGTTTTATCTGTAATTGCTGCTGTTCCCTAGCAGCAAAAGGCAAGGGAGACCTTGAAGAAGTGAACATGAATACTCACAGTAATCTTGCATTTCTTCTGCAGCGATGTGGATGCACTTAACAAAAGGAAACACATTTAGAGAGATACTTTGCTCAGTCTGGAAATCAGCTCTACTGGCTTTGGCCTTCCCAGAACTGGATTCTTGCCTTTAACAGTGTTATTTATATATAAAAAATACCCCCGAGTCTCCCTGAAATGTAATTTGTAGATGAACAGGTTGTGGAGCAGGTTGCATAGTCCATGATGTATTAAAGTTCAGTGCAAGGAAACGGCAAAGCTTTACTCAGCAGCCTGCCAGGTGTGTTGGCACACTGGGACTAGACAGGCTCACTGTTCTTGTGAAAATAGATTTTCTCCCATGCAGTGAGGTGGCGTGAACAGAAGAATCTCCAGAGATTCAGGATTATCCCTTGATCAAAGGGGTTCTCCAGCTCAGAGTGCCGCAGGTAGGAGATGCGGTGGTGTGACATGAACTCCCAGGTCGTGGTGTTGCATGAGATCAGGTACAGGTGGGAAACAAGCAGCAGCAGGACCACAATGGTGAATATGAATATCAGGAGGAAGGACACAAGGAGGAAAATATTGTGCTGCAGCCACTCCCGAGATTGTTCAAAGTAGAGGCCTGACCTTTTAATTCAAACAGAAATAAACCTGCAGTTAAAGAAGCAGAACTAGTTTCATAAACTAAGCAAACCTGATCACACATTTAAGTTTGATTCATAACTAATGAGCTGCTGATAATCCTCTACTACAGAGAGTTAATATACTATGAAGTCCTCAGAGACTGCACCATAGGGATTGGAATCTAAGTTTAGCAGATGCTGGTTCCCCTGACAGCTGTGAGACCCAATGACCCTGGGTTAACTCCTCCCCTGAACAGCTGGAACCCTGTTGGCATTTCCAGCACTTGAATGTGTAAACAAAGATCGTGTTACAGTGACTGAAGCAAAATGAACAATTAAACCTAAATTATCAGATTCTGTTTAAGATTAAGGGGCTCTAGGATGCAAAAGGGGGTGAAGATCCAAAGCCAGTCCAGCCACTGCTATGTTCTATGCAGCCTGAGGAGCACCACAACTTTCAGGAATCTCAGAGGTCCAAATGACATCTCCCAGCCTCACCAAGCAACATGGCCTCCCCACAGCAGAACCACAAGCTGCACGCTCAAGTAGACTATGAAGAGGGGGTGATTCCTTTCTCCTACACAGTTCTCAAGCCAGGGGCAGTGATGGTCGTAGCGCCGCACGCAGTGCTGGCACAGCTGGCAGTGCTTGGCTCGCATGGGTTGCTGCAAAATACAATCAGAAAAAGAAAAAACCCACTGGCTATAGTTCATGGCTGTCCCTCTCCTGTTTGGTAGAAGAGAAGATCATGCAAATCTCTCTTTCTCCACAATATTGTCCCTAAAACACTCCCTTGTGAGACAACAGCACATCAATATTGCTGAGACAAATCAAAGGGATTGTGATTCTCCTGGTCAAGACCCCAATGGGTGGGATTCAAATTAAGTGACTCTCCCCCACTCCTCCTATCTACACATTTTCTTTATTATTTATCTGTTATAGGAAGTCCAGAGTGCCAAGGAGGGAGACAAAGCCAATCAGTGCAGTCAGGAAAGCATGAGCAGAGTATTGAGGTGAAAAACTAGGACCACTACTATCAAATAGAGTGGGCAGGGATGGGATGTTTTTTGGGGATGCACAGAGAAGTGCCTCTATGTGAGTACAGGACACTTGCACAGAAAACAGCTCAATTACCAGGCACAGAGAAGGTGAAAGACCTGGCTGAGAAAAGTAGTGCTTCCTAGGATTTGTCCCCTGCAGCGTATAAATGCTTTGCCAGCTTTTTCTCTTGCAATAAGCTCTGCCTGATAGATACTCTTCAGGAATTTATGGAAGCTGGGGTAATGCTTAATTTCATTAAACTGATAAGGATCACTCTGAAAACAAGCCTTTCTAGGCTTTAGGCACACTGTTTTAAGAGCTAATTCCATCGCTGTAATTTCTCCTTCATGCTGTCTTTTACCATTCAGGACAATGTTTTGTTGTTTTAAGGCCTCTGAACAAGTTCACAACAATGAGCAGTTCCCACGTCACACTCAGCTGCCTTTTTGACTATCAAGGTATTTTCAAAATAACTTCTTTGACAGTACTGCAAGGTCTGGCTGGCATGGCAATAAGAATCTGGAATACAATTTTCTCATAGCAGAAAAGGATTCTTGTTTCTATAAGCCAGCAGGGACTTGTTTCAGTCTTGGAAAATGGGTCTATGTGCCAGTGTCCATCACTACTACTTGTGTAGCTACACAATCTGCCCAGCCTCCTCTGAGCAGCAATGACAGACCAGAGAAACACCAGTGACAGCAGCTGAAGAACAAGATAAGCTTTCAAATCACTCATCCCTTCCTCCTCCAGTGTGTTCTGGATGCCCACCTTCACCAGGCAGTAACCACAGCGCCGCAGCTTAATGTCACCTGGAATCTGAGGGATCACCACACCTTGTCCTTTATTCTCACCTTCCTACAAAAAAGAGAAAGGAAGGGATTGAGGAGAGTTCCTGGGCTGCTGTCTCAACATGACTGAGCTGTCTTGCTGCATCCTTTTACTTGACAGTTACACAGTGCTTGTTATCTCTATCATTAGGAAGGTTAAACAAAATAATTCCTTAGAATTCCTACAGAAGCTGCAGACAGTTATGGTACAGTGAGAGAGAACCGGTTACTGTAACCCTCCAAAGAATGTTTGCACAGAGGCAGAAATAACTGTGGACAAGATACACTCTGGGACAAAAACAAGGTTAGATTTCACTTCTAAACACAGTAACAATGTCTTTTCAGTATGAGCAGTGCTACTTAGTCATACACAGCCAACACTGACATTAATGATGGATGACTAAGATTGATAATGCTACTGTCCTACACAGTCTGTAAGGCAGTGAACCTCGAGCAGACTATCAGTTACTGAAACTTTACATCTCCATTTACTTCACTGTAACTTGTTTGTGGACGCATCCTCTGAGAGAGCAACAAATCCATAAAGAGTTCAGTAAATAGAGCTGCAGAGAGCAATGTCTGCCAAGCCTGCCCTTCAGTTTGGGGCTTTTTTTGCACTTGTACCACTTAGCAGTGGTTACCATAAAATAGGTCATGTATACATTCGACAGGGCACTGCAGCCTCTGCTCTAGGAAAGGACTTGGGCTCAAATGGCACAGTCCTGTACAAGGGCAGTGTGGTCTGAAAGGCACATTTAAAGCCTGTGAACCCTATTGCTGTTACAAAATACCAGTGTGAGACAGTCTGTCCTCATCTCCAACGGTCTGTGCATGTGTCCTTCATGCCATCGCAACAGAAACCATGTCAGATTGTTCTTATCTAACAGAGTGGAAAAAGTAGAAAAGCCTACAGACTTTACAGCTACTCCACTTTGTTCTATTCATGAAGGGATGTACCTTCACTTCCTCTTCAGGCTTAACAAAACCCGGATCCATGAGAGACACCTTGAAGTACAGCAGGACCGAGCATAAAACCAGCAAAACGAAGATGAGCGGCTCCAGCAGCTCCCCGCGCTCCTCTTGCTTTTGCAGATCTGAAAGGTATCCAAAAAACAGAGAGCAGCAGCTCCCTGTGAAGCGTCCGGGATTTTTCTCCCTGGCCTCAGCAAAGGGGTCCCGAATCTATGAATAGGAAACAGGGAGAGACCAGGCGGAGAGAGGGTGCGGGGCGAGAGAGGAGAGGCTGAGAAAGGGCTCCCCAGATCCCCCCGCCCTCGGGGCACCCCCGAGGCACTGCGGATCGCCAGTGTCCCGCAGAGGCCACACAGTCTGGCCGCAGTCCCTGTCCTCCGCCTGCCCCCGGGGGCGGAGAGGCCCCGGCCCGGCCCTGGCCGCCCCCTCCCCGCGGCCCAGCCGGGCCCCGCCTCACCCGTGCGGTGCAGGAGGAGCCCGAGCGCCACAGCCGCGCTGAGGGCCGCGTATGCCGCCCGCACCCAGTGCCCGCCGGGGCCCATAGGCCTCCGCCTTCACCGGCTCCAGGGCTCCGCCGGCCCGGAAGGCCTCCGGGCAGCGCTGGCAGGGCCGGACGGGACACGGGCAGCGCCCTGAGGCGGGGCCAGGGCGGCCCGGCTCTGCGGGGGAGGTTCCACTGGGGTGTGCGAGTCGCTTCACTTCCAAGCGCGGGCCCGGCTTCCGCTGTCTGGGGCTCGGCACACACCGTGAACCGGGGTGACCTGGCTCCCTTCGTCCCCCGCACCGCCCCGGCTTTGTTGTGCCCTGCGAGCCGGCCCTGCGGGGCCTTTCCCCGAGGAATGTGTTCTCCTTGAGCCCTTCCCGCGTGTCCTGCCGCCCTCACCCCGGGCTCTGGAGCGCAGGGCTGGGCAAACTGTTCAGAACCTCCGTTACAGCGGGGCGGACACTGCTGGGTGTACAGAGCATGGAAGGGTCTGGCAGTGATGGATCGGGCAGCAGATGCCGTTCAAAGGTTCCTCGAGGCGGTTCCCGAGGTGCTGCACTGCGTTAACTCTGCTCTCGCCAACGTGGTTGTTCCATGTGTGGGTTTCCATCCCCCAGGAAGAAGCGCAGAGAGGCTGTGCTTGGCTGGAAGCAGCTACATGGCCCCATTAACCAAACAGAGCCTGGAGAATGTCTGACATAACTCGAGGAGGGATTTGATCTGGTTGGGATGTCTGCAGTCAAGAGGCTCCTGGCTGGGTGAGGTCACTGAACTCCCCCGAGGGCTGCCGAGGGAAGCAGGTGTGTATAGACTCTTCTCAGCTGGAACAGACACCTAAAAGCAATTGCATTGCACCTGAGATGCGTTTTTCTCTCTTGCTAACAAGAAAAGAAAGCCAAGGTGACTATAGCACGTATATATTTACACTGTGAGTGTCTAAGGGAGATGAATGTCATCACAGGTCTGTAAAGGTTCAAAAATCAGTGCTTTCTCTTTTAACTCCTTTCAGTTTTAACATAGATAACACCTTGCTGCTTTTATAACCTTCTTTCCCAATAAAAAATTGGAAAGAAATATAATATTTTTTATAAATTTACCCTCCAGCACCTGACAAGTAGTTGATTCCTTGGTATTCTTTGCCCACAAATTGATTATTTTAGTCTCTTCACATGAGTCAGTGGCCACCTGGTGATGCCAGGAAAGCACCTGGTTGTGTGGGTCACTTAAATGGTTTACCTGAGACAGCTGGGTTGAATTGTTTATAAAAACTGTAGACTAAATTTCCAGCAACCATTCAAACCCTTTTGGTTTTGTTTTTTTTTTTTTTTTAAATTCTAGGTAAATGCAAAGCCTACGGCTCTCTTTCCTCAGACACCTCAGGCTGTACTGGTGCTCGGAAAAAGGTGGGTAGTGTCTTTCCTTCTTCACAGAGAGGTGTAAACTTTAAAGCTTAATGAAAGCAATTTGAGTAGTAATAATACTATCTACCTGGAAGTAGAAACATTTTGATGTTCTAGAATAATCTGTCCTAAGGAATGTATTCTCACTCTTTTTGTGATTAAAATAATTTGGTGCATGTTACTCTTTTTATCTTCTCCTTCAGCTTTGAAACCTGTCTTGCAGAGATCAGAGCTTATCTCTTTCTCAAGGGTTTCAGTCTCAGTAACTGGTTGAAATTAGGCTCAGTTCCAGAAAGTCTCTACTAGCAAGTAGAGCTAGGAATCCCATGCTGCTGGAAGACTAAGGTATCTCTCCGTACTCTTACAACAGGGCACGTTCTCAGAGGCAGTTCAGTTTCATACAAATGCTCCTCCCATCCTGTTCACCTTTCTCCTTTAGACTCCTCAGTGACCACTGAATTAACTGGCACTGAGCCCTTCCAGGACCGGGGTCTTAAGAAAGTCACACTGGCCTTAAAGCAGATTAGCTTTTCTTAAGTGCTCAGATCCTGCCCCTTACAAAGCCCAGGCTGTGGAGTGTGAGCTGCATATACATTACAGAGTTCAGAGCAATCTGGACACTCAAATATTGTCCTAATTTTTTTCTCCTCTCACACAATTTCCTAACAATGCTCTCTTCCTCCACAGTTTTCTTCTGTTGACAAGCAGTATTGTATCTTTTGGAGTGATGAAAGGCAAAGGCATTGAATGGCATCATCAATACGTGGCAGTTCCTTTCATTTTTAATTAAATATGTGACAGCCAATGGACCAGTAATGTACCTAAATAAACCACATTCATAGAACAAAGGAAGAAGACACTCTTGAGCGCTAGGTTTAATACACAGAGGGTATCCAACGGATACAACAGAAAAGTTAATTCATTCAGAATTGTAAGGAAGCAACAATTGTGCATTTTGATTTTTTTGCTCAGTTTCACCAGGTACAAACATTTGAACCAGGCCTCAGCATCAGGCAGGTCCATGGACAGAGTAAAAGGAGACACTTGCTCATTACAACTGAGGGTATTTTCATTGCAAAACAAGGAAATACCTATTTAGTTAGCTTAAAACCTTTTTTTAAACAAGAGTTACAGAGAGAATCAGTGACAATTATGTGAAATCAGAACAGTCTGTTAAAGCAGAAGCGTTTCAGTTCAGCAGAATATCTCCCTCATTCCTTAAGTGCTCTCTTCTCCTTCAGCCCCCATGTTGCTTTTCATCCATTCCTGATGATTATTGCCCTCTGTGCTTCATACACATGGTTGTCGTGGAGACCAGCTGTTTCCCTACTTTTAATTCTCTTTTTCCAGCACAAGCTGTCCTCTAACACCTGAGCTGTGGCAGACTCCTCCCTAAACAGTCTCAAGGAAATGTCTTTTCTATGGATAGTGCCTGACTGCAGTGCCCTCTAGCTCTTGCCCTACCGGTAATTAATTGCCTTCTTCAGGTAATGAGAGAGAATTGACTCACAGCTCCAAGACTTTTATTCCCACTCATCTTTTGCAGAGACCAGAGTGACAGCAGCAGAAGCCCAGCCAAGGTGACAAGCTGGGTAGAATTCAGTACTGAAGAGAATAATTTCAGTAGGAAGGCGCAGGGAAACAGCAGCCGTGGTGCAGATGAATTATCTGCAGTGTTCTGATTGCCACAAATATCAGTGCTAAACTTTCTTGGCTTAGTCTAGATGAGAAAGTCTGGTGCTGCTGGGTGTTAAACATCATCCCAAGTAGATGCCAATCCTTATGAGCAATTCCTCCCACAGATCTTGTAAAATGGAAGCACTGGTGGGAAGTTGCTCACCAATTTGCTCTTCTCTGCTACAGAGAACATGGACACCTGGCACTGCTGGATCACTGAAAAGGGCCACTGAAGGACAGGGCAGCCTCCAGCCAGGAAGGAAACCACACACAGTTTAGGCAGAGGGTTCCTTTGTTGGCACAGTCTTCTGCAGGGAGCTACTGAGTTGTGATTGTGCTCTGCTTGCAAAGCTTTGGAATACTAAAGGAAATATAGTAGTGAAAACATGAAGAATCTGAGTGGGCCAACAGCTACGGAGCACAAGGAGCCCCTCTGCAATATTCTTACATGCTATGAACTTCTCTCCAGCTGGATTTTCATTTGAAAAATAGAACCCCATTCTGGATTTCTGAGCAGGGTTGGTCACTGGCTGTATAATTTTGTGTGGAGTTGACGTTTCCTGGCTTGTTTCTTTGAGCCAGCAAAGCTGGAAGGCCTCAGAGGCATCCCTAGAGCAGTCAAGCATTTCAAGGTATCCAACTTCCCCTTTTACATTAAACCTTCATAAAAAATCTGCCACTTTGCCCTTCCCTCCTTTGCAGAGCATTGATATGATGTCTGCAGGCAACTCTCCTGTTCTGTCTTCAGCTCTAGATCTATGGCACCAGTTAAATCCTTGCCACCAAAAAGTGCTTTTGGGTCATGCAATTATGCCTGTTGTTTCGGTTAGGGAAACTGAGGCCCAAACTAGTTTCAAACTTCCAATTATAGGAATTCTTGGATTGTGTTCAGAAGATACTTTTCCCTCTTTGCTCCTTACTGAAGGGAAAATGTTATTTTTCAGCTCACAAAATCTTGAAGACACTGAAGCTTGTAGGCAAAGCTCATGTTACTCTAATAGGGATGTTATACCTTTTAATGTGCTGCCTCAGGCATTTACCTTCCTGGTGGCCTGACTCAAAATCTTACATGAGGCTTTCTGCAACAGCCTAGTTGCAGTTTCCTCTTTCCCCTGGGATTGGTGACAGATTTCAGCAAGCTGAGCTTTTCTGGCAGCCTGGCCTGGTTCCATTCATCTCCTTGTTGCTGGGAAATTGAAATCTTTTTATCCTGGTTCAGGCTGAGGTACAGCTTGCTGAGGGTCTGTGAGCAGTGAGGAAAGAGGTTACCTTTACAGTGTGAAACAGCTTTGATGTAGTGTGGATCTTGTTAGTTTGGGATGCACCAGGTGGGACTCCAGTAACTGCTCAACTTGTGGAAGCACAGGTTTGGAAAACCCAAACCAGTAAAACCAAGCCATTGGTTGTTCATTAGCCTTGATGTAGGTGTGCCAAAATCTCAGAGTAGAGCCCAGCTGCTTGGCTTGGATTGCAATGAGAGGCTGGGATCTGCTCCAGCTGAGATGGGAGTTCCTCAGCTCTACTGTCTCCCCAGCGTGGCAGCTGCTTTCTGGGGACAAGGGTTTCTGATACCTCACATCTGTGATGTGTCCCCTTCTGCTCTACTCCCACCTTGCCAACATGGTCAAAATCTTGAGTGCTTTTTGTCAGGTGGTTCAAGATTTTAGTGGCAGGAGCTTTCACTACAAGGGCATTGGAAAGGAAGCAGACGTAGTGGGTGGCACTGCCACGTGAAACAACTTCCCAAGGACAACAGCACTAAATGGGGAATTAAAGAACAAAGCCTGACTCCCCTAACAACCAAGGCTGTATTTGCAGCCCCTCTTGGTTTTGCATCTAGAAGGAAGATTAGCAAATGTTACACAAAAAACAGATCTTGAAATAAACTTCCTCATCTCAAAGCTCACAGGGACACAAATTTTTGGGAAACAGGAATAAGTGAGAGAGAAAAATACATTTCAAACTACTGCAAAAAAGTATAATTTGTCAAGTTTTGCAAATCTTATGAAAACAATTTAAAAGTGACACAAAAATATATATAAGTTTGAAAAATACTTAAAAGAAAGAAGTACAGATCTCACAATACCAAAACAAATGACGTATGGTTAAAAAGAAAAAAAAAAAAAGACATTGAATAACACCGTATTGGCAGTAAAAGTAAACCTCTCCAGGCTGTTGTGTTCTGTCAGTTAAAG
Organism: Falcunculus frontatus; assembly: GCA_013398115.1. NCBI lineage: Eukaryota > Metazoa > Chordata > Aves > Passeriformes > Falcunculus > Falcunculus frontatus. Next base: position 21,886 of record VZRV01008784.1, read on the forward strand.
TGTCAGTTTGTGGATCAAGGATCCATCTCTAACGTGCTCACAAGGACAACATGAACTCTGAGCATTAGCAGAACCTCATAGCAGCGACTCAAATCCGAGAGCAAAGCATACGAGGGAAGAGAGCAGCGAGTTACTGTGCTCTGAGGCCTGAAATGTTCCAGCCTGCATGGCCATGGGCTCATCTTCCTTCTACCAGGCACAAAATCTTTTCTGAATCCCTTCTAAGGGAATATTTGTGAATTGTCAAAGAACTGTGGTGAGCAGGGGGCTATGACATGGACAACTGTGCTGTTGAGTGCCTGGCTGTGAGGCAAACCTTGGCCTTCAGCTTCTTGAGTCATTGCAGGTCTGGAGTGTTACAGGTGAAGACCAGCTCAGTGGGACTCTCCTCTCACCTGTGTCACGCAGACAGGAGTAATGCTGCTGATGGGAGTGGAACTGCACTTGTAAGTGCTTCTGGGAGTCAGACAGGAATAGGGTCTTCTGAGAAAAAGGGGAAGATGTTGGGGTGGAACAAAAGGTGCTATTTCCTGGGACTGCCCTTCAGAGGGTGCCTGGAGACTCCCCCACCTCCAATTCCAGCAGTTGTGCTGCAGTGAGCTTCCTGTGAAGGGAGATTATGATGCTACTGAGCACAGCTTGTGATGACACAGACTGAGAGAGAGCAGAACAGCTCCAGTCCCTTCCTGGGACTTGCACAAGGGGGTGCAGCTGCTCTGGACTAGGGCCTATCAGAGTATATTATGCAGAGGGAAATACTCTGTTTGGCTTTGTAGCCCTTCCCCACAAAACAGAACACATTTTAAAAAGGTAGTGAAGGACTAGAATGCAGATGTGTAGCCCTTTGTGAATAAACCTTGTGCCTTGTTGCACAGGCTCCCTTTGAGAGAGAAGCTCTTGTGTGGCCAAGAACGTCTAACTGGTTTTACTGGTCACCCCTGACCTTCTGAGGCTGGGTGGGCTGGCAGATCCTACTGTACTGCCAGTGGGGACAAAACAAACCTCTTGACTTTATTGGGAATGTCTTCCAAATGACCCACATAGAATTAGCAATGCTTCCATTAATGTGAGCCTTCTATTAATAAGCCCTTAAGGGAGTGAATTCGCTTGAAAGGTCTTCTCTAGTTTCTCCATTTATACATCTCACTAAAAGGTCAGTTCTTTTGGTCTGTCTCTCTGGTATTGTGTCCCCCAACCTCTCTAACAGAATAAATAACTCATCACTGCCTGTCGCCCCACTGAGCAGCCAATGCTGATTCAGGACTGATGTTCTTGCAGACATCACAGGACCTCATGCAGTACAGCGAAAGGGAATTTTCTAAAAAGTGGGAAATAAACATGTCACACTAGTGATCACACAACTAGGTCTTCAAGCTCATGGTCATTTGAGGCTCTCTGTGTGGTCTAAAATAAAAAGGTTAAAAGATACATAATGTAGTTGTCTTTGTTTTTTGTTTTCTTTTTATACAGAAATCATACACACGGAACTTCAACCTGAAACTTCATAACAAAAAAGTCCACTAAGTTAAGGAAAGCATTTTGTTGTGCAAAAAGTCCCTCCCCCCTCCCCTATTCACCTTCATCTACTGAGGGTCTCACACACACACATAAAGTTTCCTTCCAACGGGCGAGTTGGTAAGAAAGAGTCCTCCCTATGTACAGTGAGTTAGAGAGAAGCTGGATACAGTGCTGGCAAGAGGCATTGGGTGATTGCCTCTATCTGGAAGTGTCCATGTTCTCCTCCTTAAAGTTACTGCAGTGCTCTATAACTTTCCTATGGATAAAACAAGGACAAGGAGAGAGGGTTTAGTTTAAAGCTTATTGCATCTCAGCTGTGGGACAGTAAGGTAAGAACTGTCCCAGAGTTGATTTCTGTGTAACTGTGTCCTGTTTGTATCTGAGACACAAATGCTGTTAAAACCAATAAACTCCACAAAAGCAGCTCCCAGTTTGGAATGTCAAGTTATGGTAGTGCACATACAGATTCAGTTGAGACCATTAATTCAACACCCCCATATTCAAACCCCGGATGCCTTTAAATCCTACCAGGAAACATGTGAATACAAATGTTTGTCCTTCACTGTGCTGTCACCTGTCCCATCCCACACTGTGTGTAACTGTGACTGTCTGCTGCAGGCTCCAGTCCCCTCCAGCATTTAGCAACCCTTCAGCTGTGGGAATAGCTGCTGCCCACTCACCAGGTACGTATTCCCTGATCTCTACCTCTCTTCTATTCATCCTGCAGGTAAGAAATTACAGCTCTCACTTTGCCAACGATCAGAAACTGCAGCTGGCTTCTACAACTCTGAAAGGATGACTCCAAACAAAGGTGTCATTGCAAGGGTGATGGACTCTACCTTCTGAAAAATGCTCTCATTTTAACTGTGCAGTTGGCAGTTCAGTGACAGGCCAGTATGATTCTGAAGACAGGGAGTCCACCCAAGTACACGCAAAAGTGATAACTGGAGACTATTGGCCTAAGAACTGCAATTAGCCATGTGGCTCCCTTGTTCAACAACCCAGCTGCCTGGCAATGATCTGTGTGTACTGCCCACCTATAAACATTTCTAGTCTTCTGTTTTCATCCTCTTTTTCCTTTGCTTCTCCTGTGTTCACTTCATACCTTTCATACACATCACTACAGGCCTTACTTTGGTAGCCTAACTTCATGTGGAAGAATTAAAAACTAAACTAAGGCTAAACTGAGAGTTTGTGATGGTGCACTGGTGTCCTACCGGGCCATTTCCTTGGTCTCTTGTCGTGCTGAGGCCATTTTAATCATGTCCTTCAGAAGAGGAATCCCACCTTCTTTGATCAGCAGTGGGCAGTACTTGTCAGCTGCAGAGAAAAGAATAAACCAGGTCCTTGTGAACCCTCACAACAGTGGTACAAAGGGTGGCAGGAGGGGAAGGAGAAGGATCAAGACAGTGAGAAATTTCCTACACACCAAGTCTAATTAGCTTTGTTTGGCTCTGCTGCCTGGACATTCCTGCATCATTGAAAGAAGGTCTTCTCTACCTACATAGTTTATCTGGGAAGGCTTTTTCTGCTGACAGCCTCAGGTCCACCCTCTCAACTTCTACAGTGCAGGGAATATGATTTCAAAAAGAGAACTTACGGTAGACAGAGACCAGGTTATAGAGTGCCCAGGTGGCCCAGTGCTGGCTGACTGGGGAGATCCCTTGTGGAAGAAGTCGAAGGATTGGTTCAAATGACCTGCACAGAAATATTACAGAAGTGGTTAAAAATCCAAGAGCTAATCCTTTCAGCACCTTTGTCACTCACAGCAATACAAACTCTCTGCTCATAGATACCACAGCAGGAAATCCATTGGCATGTCAAAGATTTTGGCACCAAGGCTAAGTCTGTGTCCCAGGGCAGTGCTGGCAGGATTACAGGCCTCACCACTTCAGCACAAGCACACTTCCCAGAGAAATAGCTACAATGAAGGCAACTGAGCCCAGGAACTGATTTCCATCCTCCACTAGGCATTTCCTCAGAAGAGTTGAAATCCAGCAGCACTGATCAGTTTGAGGAGGGACAAAGCCAAACCATACCCAGGCAAAGCTGGCTGCACACATGCAAGGGTTGCTGTGTTTCTTCTGACAACAATACTATACTGACTATACTGTAAACAGGCACTGGAATGCCAGTTCTGGATCCCTGCCAAGCACTAAGGGAATTCTGAGTACCTGATACCCTCTTACAGGAAGGGGTTTAGAGGATTCCAGCAGTTTTATTAACCTTTGAAGGGATTTCTGGTAACTGTGTCTAAATATGCCCCAGAGAAGAGTGAAAGCACGTGACTGTGGGAAGCAATCAGACTTAAAAGGACAGACTGCAAAGGACAGCAGTATCAGAGGAAAATGCTTAGGCAGTCCCAGACAGATCATGGTTTTCCCAGACTACTCAATTTCAGCAGAAACATACAGGAGAAATTCTCCTGGGCTGCCAAACTTCTCCCATAGGAATTGTCAGGTAAGGTGTCTAATTTCAGCATCTTATGTAACATGTTTCAAAGGAAGATGTAAAACCCTCGCTAAAGAATATGTCCATGAGGATGTTTCTCCTTCACTCTGAACAGAGCCTCCATACTGGGCTCTCTCTCTTCCTTTCTCTCGGTTGGTGTTTCCTTCCTGTGACAATCCTGGCTCCTGGGTGAGTGGGCCAATCTTTTCCATTCCTCACCTGTAATTGATATTTCTCCTGGAGTTGATATCCCAGCTCTGGATGGCTGCCCACATCCTCTTCACAACTTCCTCTCTGTGAGGCTCACAGATCCCCCAGGCCTCTGGACCATCAAACATGATATGGGACAGCACTCCACAAGCATTGTATGACACCTCAATCCCATCGGCTTTGCTCTCCAGCAGGTTGCTGCCAAGAGAGAAGAGATCGCTTAGAGCTGCTGATGCAGCAAAGATTCACAAGTCTCCAGGTGGTTCAGGAGAAGAGATCAGAGCCCAGCTGGTCACCAGCCAGGCACTCACCTGAACACACTGATGAACTGGGAGGTCATGAGCTGTGGGCGGAGCTCCTTCACCTCTGCCACATTGCCCAGGAGGCCCAGCATGTTGCGGTGCAGTTCCTGTTTCTCTGGGAACTCCTGGCCAGGCAAGGGACAGGATTATACACAGGTAGGACTCTGGTGATGCTGAGAACAACGCTGGGAAAAGGCTGTACAGCGCATCTACAAAAGCTCAGTATTTTTGGGTAGTCAGCAATGGCTCTTTGGCAGGTGCCAAATGGTGCTAAAGGTATGTGTGAAAAGAGAGGATCAAAACCAGGCCCACTGTTCACTCTTACTCTGCTTGAGGGGGCTGAACAAAGATGGGGAAAGGGGAAGATGTGTTTGCTGTAAGTTTCTCTGTTCTACTGGCTGGGTGGAATGATGTGAGAAAGAAAGACTTGCACAAGCTTTTACTTTCCTGTTTGTGCAATGTAGGAAGTAATGATTGGAGAGGAGCAGAGCCAGGGATCCTGCCCAGGCACCTGCATCTCTACTGCTCCTGTCAGCATCTCTCCAGAGACAATCAGACACTTACTTTCAAGCACTCCAAGAACAGTTTCATGCCACTGTAGTTAAGGAACATCTCGCAGTTATCTGGGGTCTCATCAGTGATGTTCCAGAGGGCACTCCAGGAGAACTCCATCACCTGATCACACTATAGCGAAAGGCACAGAATCAGAGCTTTGCTAATGCAGGAGCCTGATTCAAACCAATCACCTGTTTCCTCTCTGGCATCACCCTAGATGACTTTAGAGATAAGAAAACCATGTTGTTTTTCTTTCAACTTGTCAGTAAGTGAGCTTTTTGTTTAATATTTTGCCTCCTTGTCACATTCCCCTGCCCTCGCCCTGGGACAGAAAATTCTAGTGTCAGCTGAGATGTCTTGTGTTTGTTAGAGAAACTGAGCTGGCACTCTGGGTTGATCTCCATGTCTAAGTCAGGCTGAAGAGAAAATACTCTATGTATGTATTTTTTTGGGAAACACTCACCGTTTTATCAGCCAACTTCTTCTGAATCAACTTTAGCATTGTCTGTGAGCAAAGAAAGGGGAAGAGTGAGAAACAGTTCAAAAATCATGGAGCTAAAACTTAACCAGCCCTGTAGTATCACAGCAATTATGGCCAATTTTGATCTTTTGCAGAGAACCTACTTGATATCTCTTTCTCTAAACCAGTGGGACTGGGTTATGTTCCAAGTTGCAAGTATTCACAGCGCTGAACTATGCCACCGTTCCTGAGCTGATGAGTTTGCAGTTGAGTCAGTTTTGATCTGTATGACAAGGTCTGGGATGTGGCATAACTGCACCAAAACAACAGCCTCTGAAGTTCTTGGAAAAGGTGAGGGATATGGGTTGAGTTGGGAAGCTGATGCAAACTTGGGGAGAAGCAGAAGCCAGTCACAAAGTGGCACCAGATCTGGAAATAACCCGATGTGGTGAGGTCAGGTGTAAGGTTACAGAGTGCCTTTCTGCCCTCACACCAGCCTGTCTCTGGGATCATAACTTCCAGCATTGGTAAGCAAGTAAAGGGGTAGGTTCCAGGAGAGGTCAGCATTGCTGGGATGCTGGTTCTCTCCTGTGATACTGAGAGGTTGGATCGTGGCTGGAGGCATTTGATGGACACCTGCAAGGGAATTGTACTAGCCTGGGTTACGGATAAGTAGACACCTTGGGACCATACCAACCATGACAAAACCCATCTTGCCCACAGCTTCTTTGTGGTCATTGTCCACCTGGCAGACCAGGGCATTACAGAGGTGCACAGCGATGCGCTGGATGGACTCGTCCTGCCGGCTCTGGTTGAGAATGTTCAGCAGCAGCTCGTTCACTCGGCGGTACTGGAACTCCAGCTCCTCGGGAATGCTGAAGTTACACAGTGTCAGGCAGCAGTTCCGCTGTACCTGGGTCAAAAGGAAGCAAACACTAGGCCAAGTGGTTACAAAATCACAGACCCCACCACCTCACGTTTCCTTGCTGCTTGGTACTGAAACCATCTTCTTGCCTGACTACAGCTACTGAGATTTGTTACCCTCTGATCTAGTGCTGTGCTTTAGCCATGCTCCATGACTGTCACTCCAGTCTCACAAGGACACCCAATTATCCAGGGCCCATTGCTTTCCAAGCCAGTTCCTCACTGCCTGTGGGCTCTCTACACAGCTGACTTCCAGTACAGAGATTTGAGATGTTTCTTTCCATTGACTAAACACCCCCTTTACCCACAACCATTTCACCCCACAGTCAGTGCTGGGTGTCTGTGTGTCACATACACCCTTTGACCACTGTCCATGGATGAAAAGCAGCACCCTGCATCTAATCCCCATTGCTGAGTGGAGGCCAGGAGCAGACCTGGGCAGTAACTCCACTGCCTCGTTTAACTCCCTGCAGGCAGAGGAAACCCAAATGCTGACACCAGGCTAAAGAATTGATACAGGGAAAGAGGACTATGGGAACCAAAGGAGCCTGGGCTGCTCTTACTGTGACCTCCTGGTAGGACTCCATGCCGTTCAGCACCACCTGGATGACCTGGCGCCGCAGCTTCACGCTCTGCTCCATGCGGTACTCGGAGTTGGTCAGGTAGAACAGTGCTGCGCTGCCCGTCACCTGGATGTTTTTGTCATCCTTGTGGCACTTGAGGGCTGTAATCACCAGCTGCAGAGAAGCAACAGGGAGCTTTAGTGCCACAGACTCGCTGCTAATTCTTGGAGTGACTGTTAGAAGCCCACAAGGAATGTGTGGCCCAGGCATTGCAGGGACGTGCTTAGGAAATAAAAGTTCCGCTGTGCTACTGGAACTTTCTCTGGAATGGCCTGATACAGTGTCCCAGGGTGGAAAAAAAGACTGGGAGTGCAAAATTCCCCTTGTCAGGGTGAGGCCAAGCCTTACCTGGAGGGCTCTCAGCAGCTGGCTGCAGCGCTCGATGCGGGCAATGTCAAAAAGCAGGTTGATGGCCCGGGAAGTGATTTCGGGCCGGTGCTCCGTGTAAGCCTCGATAGCATTCAGGACTTGCTCTTCGTTCTTGTCTCCGCTCACCTGGCGTGGAGGAGCAAAAAGAGTCAGGGGAGAAATTATGAAGGAGGAAAACCAACATGAGAAGGAAACTCTGAAAGGTCAAAGGGTATACCTTCCCTTTGCCCTGAGAGTAGATTCAGCCCAGGATGGGACAGAGGTTGAGTCACTTTTCAGTCCAGAGGGATGAGAAAGGGCATCTTTGGGGCTATTCAAAAGTAGGACTCCTACTGTCTTAAATCCTTTTCTCTAGTCACAGACATTCTTCAGGCAAGACGATTTCTCCATGCTTTTCTCCAAAAGACATGTTTTTCAATCCTTATAAAAACTACCTGGGGTACAGGTCTTGCTTTCTGGCAGTTTTCTGGCATTATGAAGTAGTTATTGAAAGGTCAGAGCTCAGTTGTCACACCCAAGACCCAAAGAACTCCACTCTACTGGCAGCCAGTATTTTCATGTTCTTTCAACTTCTAACAAGTTCCTACTGCCAATATTCCTGCAGCCTCCTTACCTTGTAGGCTGGAATATGGGTCAGGCGGCAGAGGGATGTTTCAAAAAGGCCCAAGAACTGGAGTGGTCGTTTCAGACCCCGGAAGGGAGCGATGCTGCTCTTTGCTGGCTCAATGCTGGAGTGAAAAAACAAGAGATTGCTCGTGTTGGTACTGTGTTTCTTCAGGTGTCTCCTGCCACAAAGATGGCTGTCAGCCCTCCATTCACTTTGACTGCACTGCTTTGTACCCAGAGAGGTAAAAGCTACACTTTATTTTATACCGGTCAGCTGCTTATGAACATAACTCTAAATATTCATCCCAGGTGATCCTCAGTGAAAGGTGAACATGTTGAACGGAACAAGCAGTAAGAATTCCTGCAGACAGGATACAGCTTTCCCAGGTAGAATTTGTCCTAGAAATTCACTAGCTGGGGTGAAAATTTCCTCTTAAAGGGATGTGGATTTCACTCATCCAATGTATTTGCAATGGGATAGACATGCTAAGTCTGTTTCTCTGAGCATGCAGGAACAGTTTTTGCTGCCATGTTCCTTATTGACCAAGAGCCAGTGCATTTTCATCAGCTGTGGTGAAAAGGAGCCAGTACTGTCTCACTTCTTTGCTTCTGTTCAGTAAGTGCTTTATAGGAGGGCAGAGTTCTTGGCTGATCTGGAAAACCACACCTCTAGGTATGCCTCTACTGAGGGGCACCAGGATTTCCAAGGGTTGACCTGCCCAGTATCCAGGTCAAATCTGAAAACAGGCCTTTAAATTCCAAGTTCCTAAAACACTCAGCCCTCCTATGAAAGCTGTTGTATTGACTCAGTGTATAAATGTTCTGTCAGAAGAGCCTGAATTTCAGCAAGAGTAACAGTATTTTGTGTAGGAAATATGTAAAGGGCTTTGGAGTCCTTTCAGAAAAAAATCCTGCAGGAGATCCCTGGGAGAATGTGTGTGGAAAAGAAATTAAATACTTCAGATATGCATGGCAGGCAGATGGGATGAATTCTTTATTACTCTTACAAATCCTTACACGTGTTGCATACAGCAATCACAGCTGATTCTCACACCAGTCTCTACTGTCAGGGGAAGCTGGCAAGAGTTGTATCCTGCTTTTTAGTACTAATTAGACCAACAGAATTTGGGAACTTAGAAGAGGGAACTGTTCTTAATTCATCTTTGACTGATCTATCCATCCAAACAGACCTCAGTAATTGCTGTTCCCTTACCTTGTCTGGCCCATCTTCTCCTCCATGCTGGGGATAGTGCAGTTCTCCAGCATGGTGTGCCCTGAGATGTCAAGCGAAGTGAGGTTCACCAGGTTTTCCACAAACAAGTTTAGAACCCGCCGGGTCAGCTTGAACTTGTAATAACTGGACAGATGGTCTCGGGAGATATCCAGGTGCCTGCAAGTGACACAGAGCATCTCACAGCCTGGAAAGCATTAGCTGGGGCTTCTGCCTCCCTACCAGAGCCAAGTGTGATTATTATTTATCATTATTTCCTTCCCAAGATACAGGAATGTGGTTCTGTAGGCTCTGGCAGCAGCAGCTGGCCCTGTGTTCAACCAAAGCACACAGGTATCTGGTAGAGGGCCACTTGGAATGGACCACAGTGAATCATCTGGCCATAAATCACAAAGGAAATTGCTCCAGGCTCAGAAACTGCCTTTTCCAAACTCCATCACAGCAGCCACCTGAGCATTTCTACCTGGAGATTAAGATGCACCAGAGGATCTGTGCATCCCCAGAAACGTATCTTGCCTCATCCCACAAATTAAGTTACACAGGTTTTTGTCTGCCTCCCCAATCTTACAATTTTTCCACCCCAGGCTATTACATTATCCTGATTTCTTTCAGGTATTTAAATGCTTAAGCTTTGGGGAAATCTTGCTGCAAAGGGAGCGGTGGGACAAACTGACGAGCCATCGTGTGCAGGTGGGGTCCCTTACAGGGCAGAGACTTTGCTGGCTCTTGCCTATGACTGGAGCCAACATCCCACTCACTAAAGTGTCTTCTACCTGGTGAAACAAAGTGGGGCGATGGGGACACGTGTGTGTCGTTTTTTGTTTTTCCAATGGGAAGTTTCTGCTATGTGGTGTCTTCTTACAAGCAAAATTCAGGCTGGCTTTAGACATGTCAGTTATGTACAGTGAGTAAATGAGTGAGCCTGTTCACAGGAAGGTTTATAAGCTGAACCCAGCAGTGGGTGCCTCTTTGATAGCAGGCAAGAAGACCATTCCTGAAGGACCTTTCCCTATCAGAACAGATCTGCTGACCTGAGCTTGCGAAGCTGTGCGATCACTTGGATGTGCTCCTCTGAAAGGTCCATGTTGTAAAGCACTAAGGAAACCAGACTGTCCTTCCACTGGGTCAGGAATCCCACATCATTCAGCTGGATCCCAGAAAGGTCGAGAGCTGCAAGGGAGGCCAAGGGCTGCAGCAGTGTCTCCACGTTTACCCCCTCGATCAGGCGGCCCAGGTTCAGGAAGCGCAGGCGGCTGAAGCCTTCAAAAGTGAAGTCCTTGACCAAGACCTGGCGAGTGGGGTTCACCAGGCAGTCGTCCTCACAGCCCCCGGGGTTCTCCTCCTCGTAGAAGATATTGCAGCAGCCAAAGAGGCTCAGGGAGATCAATGTGTGGCTGAAGCTCACCAAGGTTTGCAGGCTCTTGGCTGTCAGCTTCTCACAGTTAGTCAGGTAGAGTTCAATAAGATCCTGAAAAGAGGGAAATCAAGGTTAGAGATGTTTCACAGGTAAAGTGCCCACCCTGTTTGCTCCACACCTTCCACTGGGACAGTCTGAGACCATGTATCACCCAACTTGACCAGTGTCTTATGTCATTTCCAACAGTGGTTTTGGGAGCTGAGAAGGGAGAAGCTGAGATTAGTCCAAAGAAAGCTTGGACAGTGAAGGATGGAGCCTTGGGAATCTCTGCATGTCTGGGATCCTAGCTGGTGCCCGTGCAGCAATGCTGCTCCGTGATGTGGCAGCTGTCAGTGCAACACCACCTGCTTCCTGATGGCCTCCAGGTCCTGGTCCTGCACAATGTGTTCCCGCAGGTGGATCCGAGCTAGCCTGGTGCTCCGTGGGTCTGAGAAGAGGGTGAAGAAGCTCTCATGGGGTTCAAAGATGCTGTCTGTCTTCACCAGCTCCACGTACCTGTGTGGGGCAACGGTGTTAGCACAGCACAGGCTCAGCCACAGCCCTGGCACCCGCACTGGTGACAAGGAAACGTGACCGAGGTGTGAGCACACACCAACCCCCCCGCCCCCAATCACCCAGATCAGCCTTTGGGGCAAAGGAGCTCACCCACCTCTTCTGGCAACTAACAATCCCTAGGAAAATCTTGGGCAAAGATTTGTGCAAGACTCCAGGAATTTTTTCCCTAGCTGTTTAAACTTAGTAATGTGACTTTTTTTTTTCCCATTTTTCAGAAAATTAGCTGGCCAAAATTCTCTGCCAGACTTTGTGGGCACAAGTTCAGCCAAGCGAGACTGTGACAGCCAAATTACATAAATCCCTGGAGACAGGTTGCTTTATAAAACTATGGGAGCAGCAGCCTTAAAATGTAACATCTGTTAGCACTCTGCACTCTTATTTCTCTGCTTGGAGAGAATCTTGTAACGCTTCAGTGGTGAGAAATGGGAAGGCTTCTTTGTTGCTCACTGACATTCTAGGAAGAAGCAATGACTGTTTCACTCTGGTTTTACTCTTTTCATTTCCCTTTTAACAGGATCTTGTTGAGCTCTGACTAACTTGGAAAGGGTGATTACCACAGAAATTAGAATGATAGCAGTACAAAAGGGAACATTTCCTTCTGAAGTTCATGCGAACCCTTATTTGCCAATATGATCAATTGGAAAAACACAGCCCTATGAATTCTTCACCATAATTCTTTTCGGAGAACTATACTCCCACTTCTCTGAGCTCCCAGCTCCTTCCCAAACCAGGCCTGAAACGTACTCGTTGACAAGTTTGTCACAGATCTCGCTTGGCAGGAAGATGTCGGGATGGAGCCGGAGCGTTTCATTGTCCAGGAGGTAGCAGAGAGTCCCCTCCAGGTTGCGAAGGCAGTAATCAGTGCACAAGGTCATCAGCGACTCGGGACTGTCAGATGCCATTTTCAGGGAAATTATGGGAAGAGCAGAAGGAAGCTTTTGATGCAGGAGATCTTTCCCTCAGATGAAGTTCTGGGATGAAGTTATGGGGCCATCAGGACAGCTATAAGCAGAGAGGGGAGAAAAGATGCATTGAGAAAAGCACAACTGCAAGTGTCCCACAGAGCTGCCACACCAGCAGGATGTTTCTTGCATTTACAGCCCATCACTTGCTGACCTCAAAAGGACTTGCAGCAGTTTGGCTTCTCTGGCAGTGTGCCTTTAATTCCTTGGTATTCCCACTCTAAGGGGATACTGTGGGAATGAGTTAGTGTGATGTGTTTGGAAATGAGGCTACACTGTAAAAGGCTTCCTCATGGCAGAGTTATCTGGCTGACAAAGGCCCTTGGAAAGGGAAGTGGCAGAAGCCACATTGCTTGGTTTCCTTCAGATTGGGTTGGATAAACAAGCAGAACATTTACTGTCAGCATAATCCTTTGTATGGCACCAGTGGGATCTGTGGCCCCGTAACTCCTGCATGCAATTCTCTTTGCCAACATTCCAAGTCAAGTTTCATTTTCAAGCTCAGTGTTTCTCTGTAGTGCCAAGCCAGAAGCTTCATGCAAGTCCTTGAACTGGAGTGTGAAGTGGATCAGAAGCCAGAATGAAACACAGGGACTGGTCTGGGATCCCTTTGAGTGCAGTGTAATGCAAGGATTGTGATTGTGCTGGACACCTCTACATCTAGCTCACCCTCACCATCCCAAATCCATCACAAAGAAGTATAAGTGACTAAACTGGAAAAAGGCAAGGTGCTTTTGCTCTTCTTCATTTTTGGAACAGGATAAAGGATGGGTGAGGCAGACAACTGGCAGAAGCTATCCCTGTCTGTTTTCTGATTTGAAATGATCTGACTGCTCTGGTATCAAGACTTGCTCACTGGGGCCTTGAGGGGCTTAGCAGAAGAGCTAGCTTGAAGACCAGCAGTGACATTTCACTTTCAAAGGGTCAAATCACATCAAAAGCAAACCTAAACTTTTGTAAATATTTCTACAGACATAAAAAATTGTGTTGAAATGTTTATTTTTTATATAAAACCTGTATCTTATCAATAAGTCTGTCCCTGCTGGCCCCAAGAACGCTGATGCTGTGGAGGCAGTTGTTATTCTCTGCACTACAGCTGAGCAGCCATTGCTGGAGAAGTTGTTGCAAAATGTCCTTAACCATATTCCGTTTCTGATCTTTATCCTGCAGCTGCAAATAGCAGGACACTTGTGTCACCAGCTCTCTGCTTCTCTAAAGCCTCTGCTGCTCTCTCTTTCCTTCATTCCTATGGTATCAGTACAAGACAGAAGAGTTTAACTCCCATTCCTCAGCTTAATCACTCTAATTACGCTAAAAGCTAATGTTGAGGCGAAACCCCCTAAAACCTCAGCAGTCAAAAAAATTATACTTTAAACTCTCTCCAGTCATGGTGTTAAGGGTGTAACTTGCTCTTTTGGTCACGGAGTGCTGAGCTGGGGGTCACAAGAACATCTCAATAGTGCCACAATAGTTCCTTTGAAGTGCACGTGGTCCAATCAACAAAAATTGAGGGTTTTCAACTTTGATAAAGGAGGAGCTCCACAATCCACAGTTCTCTCCTTTGGAGTCAAGTAAGGTGAGAAGTCAAGGCTGAAATGGGCCACTGAGTGCAGCGTATTGTCTCATTGGCTGGGAGGTCCTGGCAAAGGGAATGCAGGTGGGAGGAAGCTGTCCTCTGTCTGCTTTGGAGATGAATAGGCCTCATCTCCAGAACAAGTCCCTCTCGCAGATTTTGCCTGAAGCTTGCTGGAGAGAATCTTTCCCGAAAGGCAAGACTGACAGGAAGATCTGAACCAGCTGGGAAGCGTGTTCTGCTGTCCCTACCAGTTCCCCTGTGCCATCAGACAGGAGGTCCCTGCAGCCAGTGTTCTTCCACTGTTTACTACCGACAGCCAGAGAACTCGAAAACAAATTCCCATTGACAATCTATTGCCACGTGCGGCTGGAAACGGCCAATGCCTGGGACTTGTCCAAGCAGCTCAGAGCACCAGAGGGCAAGGACTGCTTTCCTGTGGCTCTGACAAGCCTCTCTTCCCTCTCTGCTGAGACCAGCACAATGCAGTTGGTTGATCTCAGCCCTGAAGAAATCAGCTGCCCTTTAACTTCTGAGCTCCCCGTGATCCACCAACACAATACCATGCAGAAGTTTAATATCAAGAATGGTTAAACTGTTCCAGTGCAATAAGACCAAAGAAAAGCTTTCATCCTCCTGATTTATTACAGATATCTGAGCAGCTGCTGTGACCTTTTGTCCAGGACACAACACAAGCTGGCCTCTCCCACCCTAGAGTGAAGACATGACAGACACCTTGGCAGCAGAGAGGGAACTAAGAGTGTCAATAGCTGCCCTGATCAATACTGTCTTTAGTTATAACCTTGGTGTGTGACAAAAAGAAATGAACTGGAGAGACTGAAAAATCATTAACATTTGTCTAATTGTTCTCCTCAAGAAGATTCACACAGGATCAAGCTGCCTAGTGACTGCCACCAGTACTTTTCCAGCAATGAGCTACCTGGTGCCATGTGGGTTTTCGTAGAGTTAAAGACAGATGCATGAAAGATACTGAAAATTCAAGAATTGAAAAGTGACCAGAACTTCAGCTGCCAATATTTTTTCCAGTTTATTTCTCTCACAGATTTGCCTCCATCTTAGTGCACCAAGGAACTGAGTTCCTCAGAGCCTCAGGAGCAGGCACACAGCAGCCCTTTCCACGGGCACACAGTCCTCTCCGTGCAGTAACAGCAACCTCCTGCCATCCACAGACCCAAAACCAGGTGCAGTACAGGCAGCTCTACTTATCCCATCCCCAGTATCCAGGACCCACCAGCCTCTTTGCAAGTATTGCTTATTTCCAGGCTGCACTGGTACGTGAGGCTCGGGACCTCTCCTGGCTCTCCTGGGGCTGCCAGTGCCAAAATCCTCTCTCTTGGACTTCAGACCAATCATCTCTCCCAGCCTCTCTCCAGGCAGTGCCCGGAGCTAAGCCTGACTCACCGTGGCTCCATGCCAACCACATAACGTTTATGCTGTTGCTACAAAAATGATTGGCAAAGCTGACTTTCCCAGCATCAGGGACTCATCCAAGAAAAGGGCAAACAATATGCACTGACATGAGCTGATTACACTGACATAAGAATTACAAATGTAATGTAAATGCAGAGTTTGGCACAGGTTACCCTCTGAAGGGAAACTGCACTGTCACTTTAGTTGGCATCTTGCAGCTGCAAATCATTGTGATTTTATTAATTGATGGGTCACGGCTGCCTGTGTGGGGAAACACCATCCCTTCTTACACTAGGTAAAGTGAGGAGATCGAACTATCCTCTGTCTCAGCAAAGCCTGCAACTGCCAAACCTGTCAACCAGCCAGGACTGACACCGTAAATGAGACAGCTCGCACTCGCCGGGCAATGTGTTGATCTCTGTAACTGCCTGCAGTAAAGATGCTCCTTCAGCTCACTGAATTACATCATGGATTTTCATTCCACAGGTCACCGCCCAAGAAGACTACCTGGAGCCCTTGGACACGGCTCCCTGGACGCTGGGGCTCCATCAGCCCGCAGTGGTCTCTATCAACCCCGCGGGCAGCGCTGGCCCCGAACCCGAGCCCTCCCTCGTCCCCCAGGCACTCAGAGGTCACCTCGCCGGGCAGCGCCGGAGCTGCTGCCGCGGCCCGGAGCCCTGCCCAGCGGGGCCCGGCTGCTCCCGGCAGTCTCCAGGAGGGGATGAGGACCGCGCCGGGGGCACCGTCCGGCACTGCCGGGGGCGGCGGTTCCTCCCCCCGCCCGGGCGGGCAGGCCCGGTGCCCCCGGGTCGGGCTGGGGAGGGGGGCACTGGTACTCACCTGGCGCCATGGGGGACTGGTCCTGGCTGGTCCCGGCTCCCCGGGGCGGGCCGGGGTCCGCGTCCTGCTCGGGCCCGCTCCCCCCGCCGCGGCCTCCGCTGTCAACAAACCCGCCGTCACTTCCTCCGCCCGCGCCGGAAGCGCCACCGAGTCCTTCCCCGGAAACACCGGCTCGGCCGGAACGCTCGGTCAGAGAGGACCCGGCGGGGACGGGGACGTCCCGTGACGTCACAAGGCCGTGACGCCACGCGGCGGAAACACTGACGTCACTGCGCGGGGCAGAGCTTGGCCGCGGCGTCCCAGCAGGGCCTCCCCGGGAGGGTTCGCGCAGCTCGGCCTGTCCCTCGCTCACGGGCCGCGGCTGCCGCCACCGCAGAGTCAGGGTCCCACCGCGCCCCCTCAATGAGGGCCACCATTCCCGCGGGCCCCGCTCACGGCTGCCATTGGCACGGGCTGGAGCGTGCCCGGGACAGCGCGACCACCCCGGGGGTCTCCTCAGTGCTTGAGGGGCTGACTGCTCCAGCCCGCGGCGTGTCTCCTGCACTTGCTGCCTGGGGAGGGACCCACGCCGTGTCCCGCAGCCCGGGGAGCAGGGACAGGGCAGGGACCGGGCCCGCGGGGCTCCGGGAACGCCCTGAGGCGGTCAGGGGGCGGAACTTACCGAACAGGGGCGGGCCTTAACGAATCGCGAATGCAAGGGGGCGGTGTTTGGTGGGCGGGGCGAGGGCGGGGCTTGGCGCTATGGGCGGGACGCAGCGGGGCGGAGCTTTGCCAAGGGAGGGGGCGGAGCTCAGCGCTCAGGAAAGGCGCCCTGAGGCGGGCGGGGGCGGGGCCTAACGCAGGGGAAGGGTCCGTGTGGGAGCGGGCCGTGTGGGAGCGGGCCGCGTCTCCGCGCCCTCTTGGGGCAGGGCTGCCGGGGCGGGGCCTGTCCCGCATCCCCCTTCCCTGGGCAGCGTTTCCAGCCGGAGTGTTTATGCGGCGCGCGGGGAAGGGGCGCTGGGGCCGCCATGTCGCGGCTGCACCAGAGCAGGTCGGTGTTGAGGTCTGTGTAGGAACTGTGGTCTTTCCCCTCCCCACCCTGCTGGGGCTGCGCTGGGCGGGTTGGGGGCTCTCTAGAATCGAAGGCTCTGAGGGGTTGTGGGCTCTGGGGGGTCTCGGGTTGTCCGTACCTACCCTGATGACGCCCGCGGCTTCGCTGCCCTCAGGATCGCGGACTTCCAGGAGGTGCTCGGCGAATCCACGGTGGCTCTGACCAAGCTCCGCGAGCTGTGCTTCAGCGGTGAGTTCCACAGGGACCGGCCTCCGGCTGGGGAGGGGGCTCCGGGCGCGGCGGTGCCTCGGGCTGGTGCCGCCTGACACGGGGTGTCACCGTGGGAGACACTGTGGATAACCCCAGCAGCGTCCCTGGGGAAACTTCATGCCCCTCGGGGAGGAAAAGTGTTGCCAGGCCTGTTCGTGAGGTGACATCAGCAACCCGCGGTGAGAGATGGGCTAACGTGGTTGTTTCTCTGCCTGGTGTTCCACAGGAATTCCCTTTGATGGTGGGCTGCGCTGCCTGTGCTGGAAGGTGGGTTTTGCTTGGGGTGCTTTTCTTTCTTGCGAGTGATGCTTTGGGTTGGTTAAGTACACGTAGCATTTTTTTGGTGCTTAGAGTTGTAAACAAACAAACAATAAATCCAGAGCTTAAAAGGCACTAGAAGTCAGCAGTAATTTGTGGAGATCAGCACTTTGCATGTGAACAGCCTCAGTTTTAAGCTAGCAGTGCATTTTGGTCAGGTTAGCTATTGATCACTCCTACAAATAGTTCTGTGTTGAAAGCCAGTCCCTGAAATATTCCTGACTGTTGCTTGGCAAAATACTTGGCTTTCTGGAGAAAACTCCCAGTATTTTCCAAAAGCCAGTTCGAGCCACTGTGTTTGCTTTGCTCACCTTGCAGGTGTTACAGCTCATTGAATACTAACTGCTGTTCACCTGTTTCCTGTGCAGATACTCCTGAACTACCTCCCTTTAGAGAAAGCCTTATGGAGCTCTTTGCTGAAGAAACAGAGGTGAGGATGTTGGTACTTATCCTTTTATTTCTAAAGATATCTGCAGAGAAGGAGAATAGTCTCTAAATAATTAAGTACTTTCATAAAAGAAATTGTGTGGAATGTGCTGTTCTCCCAGCTGCCTGGTGGATTGACCCTTTCAGTTACACTGAAGAGAAAATCAGATGCCTTCTGGCTGAGCAGGGTGGGACAGAGAGATCTGTTTGAACTCTGTCTATGTGCTCACTGTGACCTTATCTTCCTCATTGCAAATTCCTCTTTTCTTCTTTAAGGGATCTGTATTCTCAGTTCCTAAAAGAAATGATTATCCAGCCTGGGATCGCCAAAGCCAACCTGGGTGTTTCAAGGGAAGATGTGACTCTAGAAGATCACGTAAGTGTTCTTAAGCCTTTGTGCTGCAGAAAATTCCTTGGGGATTTTTCTGGCCCCCTGGGCTGCTCCTGGCTTTGTTCCCAACTATTCTGCCCTGCCAGAGGGAGGGATGGTTCCCAGGTGCCAGCCTGGCACTTTTGTCTTGATAGCCTTGAGTGTGAATTATTGACAAAGCACCAGTAGCTGTGTAGAGAGCTGTTTCCAGCTGTGCACTTTCCTCCTCCCGCCTTTTGGGACTACCTGCCCAGGCTGTGAGTCTCCTAGGGAAAGGGAGAAGCTCACAAGAGGTACTTGGAGCTATGAGATGCTCCGCTGGGAAGCTGGGTCCATGAGTGGATTCAGAGCAGGGCTGATTTGAGCAGAGGATAGAAAAGAGGCAAGAGAGTCAGGCTGGACTGTGGTATGGAAGGCAGGAGAGTTGATTATTTCTAGTAATGCTGCTGGGTTGTTATGGCAAGCCTGCATGCCTTGGCTTTCTCCTTCTCTGAAAGTGCTGTTAGGAGTGTGTGTGTGGGAGGAATGAGTGAAGTAACTGATCAGAAGAGGCTGTAAAATGATACAGCTGCTCCCATGACCATTCTGAGCATTCACTCCCCTGCAGTCACCTGCCCCAACTGATCTCTGGAGCCTTGGTAGTGTAAAACTGGCATGTCTGTAAAACCACACAGGCAGGTCACAGTGATCTTTGAATCCCTTGGAATGTAGCTTGTTGGTTTTTTTCTTGGTTAGTTGTTAACTTTGTGTGTATCTTGGTATGAAGAGACGAATGTGTGTGTGTAGGGGGGGTTTAAGTTTATCATACTGGGAAACTGGTCAGATACAGCATAGGTTGTAGTTCATGCAATACATATTGGCTTTTTCCCGGGCACAGTGGTGGTGCTTAATCAGCCATCTCAGGGCTAAAACGGAGGGGGTACTTAAAAATCATAACCCCAACATCAAACTACTGGGTGGGTGGATAACTCTTACCCCAAGTCAAAATACCATATCCATGGTATTGGATATGCAGGTTTGGAGCTGCAATCAGGAATCTTGTTAACAGAGGACAAAATACCTGATTTGAGAACAAATTCTTGAAGAAACAAGTGAAAAGGGATTGAAAATGTGAGAGAAAAAATGGCCCTGATGTGCTCAGATTGTGCTGGTGGCAGAGTGACGGCAGAAATGTTAAATCACTGTGTTTACTGAGGATTTTGATATGTGTGGAAAACACTTGTTCTGCTTCTGTTGTTTCTCATTTTAGCCCCTCAATCCAAATCCAGACAGTCGGTGGAACACTTACTTCAAGGATAATGAAGTGCTCCTCCAGATAGACAAAGATGTCAGGTGCGTAAGGCACAACAACTCAGATTTCTGAACCCGAGAGGTTTGGTCAACAAATTGTACTTTGAAAACGAAGTTTAATATTAAACCGAGCCTCCTACTCAACATGGGGCACGTACTTCCTTCTTTTCCCTGATTTCCTTCTGTGTCCATCCTAGGAGGCTGTACCCTGACATGGCGTTTTTCCAGCGCCCCACAGATTATCCCTGTCTGTTAATCCTGGACCCCCAGAACGAGTTTGAGACGCTGCGCAGGCGGGTGGAGCAGACCACGCTCAAGTCGCAGACGGTGGCACGAAACCGCAGTGGGGTGACAAATGTGAGCTCTGGGCTGGGGCTGTCCTTGTCACAGGGCAAGTCCTCGGATTGGGAAGGGGAAGGGTGATTCTTGGGCTGTTCTCTGTTTCTCTTTCTGCTTGTGCAGTGGAATTAAGGAAACACCCCAGCAGATACTGAGCATTCTTGGGGCTGGGCACTGTAGAACCAGTTGAAGTGCCTGACAGACTGTAGGGAGTTATAAGTGTATTTAATTTTAGGGATTGTTTTTACCTGACTTCTGGTAGAATTTGGAGTCACAAGTTATTTTATGCTTGACATATGCCTTCCTGTATGGGAACAAAACACTGAAGAGTTAATTTACCATGAATTTATTACAAATTTCCGTAGTCCTCCAGAACTGTATTTCAAACCTGGAATTAGGAGAAGAGCTGAGTATCTATTAAAATGTGTTGTCTCTTTCGCCTTTCATGAGTGTTACAGCACACGTGCTGTTGGGGAAGGTGGCTTCTCCTACAACCAGCAATACCCTTCCCTCATACTACTAACAAAGAAGTGGAACTGCTGTGGTTTTTACTTTGTGAGATCATGTGGTACAATGATTCAGAGGAAACTGTCTGTTGCTGCACAGACTTTGTTCTTCAAGGACAGCCAGCACCAGGACTTCCCTGCCTATGTGCTCCCAGAGTTGTTTGTCTTGGTTTATGTGGTATAAACAGCCCAGACCTTTCGGGTGGCCTCTGTGTGTTAAAAGCAAAGCTTGGCACGTGTGCTAAAGGATCTGTGCCAGTTGCTTATCCTGATTCTGCCTTGTTTTCCAGGTGAGCTCCCCTCTTAAAACCACCCCCAGTTCTCTGAGTGAGTACGAAGTTCTGCCCAACGGCTGCGAAGCTCACTGGGAAGTGGTGGAGCGCATCCTGTTCATCTACGCCAAGCTGAACCCCGGGATAGCCTATGTCCAGGGCATGAATGAAATTGTGGGGCCTCTTTATTACACCTTTGCTACAGACCCTAACAGCGAATGGAAAGGTGAGGGAGCCTTTTGACTGCTCAGCAGTGGCTGCTGTACTGTGAGTTCTCTGCATGGCATGAGGAGTTTTGGGGAATTGGTAGGAGCTGAATGGGCTGGGAGTGGTGAGGACATGGGAAGTGAGGATTTTTGAGCAATTTCTGTTTGTTTAACTTAAAATCCCCTTAGAAGCTCTTGTTTCCTTGTACTATATAGGAAAGGGAGGACTTTGCTTGTTGCTTCTGCTTCACAGGAGCTCTGAGAGTGTGTGCTGGTGGCAGATTATGTTCTTGGGCATAGATAACTGTTTTGTGACTTCATGTCATGAAGACCTTGGTTGCACACAGGGTCAGTATCTGCAGCGGCTCTGTAGATATTTCTAGTTTAAAGAAAAAAAAAGAAAAAAGGTTGTCTAGCCTTAACCCAGACCAAGCAAGCCAAGATCTGGTGGGATCTACTCCTTAAATCTAATACAGCAACTAGATTATGGAGCAAGGACAATTTTACAGCTCTGTAGCTCTGTCAGTGATGCTTCCTCTATTCCCCCATGTTCTTACTTTCTTTCCCCAGAGCATGCTGAAGCAGACACATTTTTCTGCTTTACCAATCTAATGGCTGAAATTCGGGACAACTTCATTAAGAGCCTGGATGATTCTCAGTGTGGTATTACCTACAAAATGGAGAAGGTGTACTCCACCCTGAAGGAAAAAGATGTGGAGCTGTATTTGAAACTGGTGAGGAACCAGGTGTTTCTCTGGGTCTTGGGTTGGATGCAAGGAGTGGCTTAACTGTGCATGTGAATGTCAGTTTTGTTAAACTGTGCTTGAGGAGAACACAGAGAGTGTATGAAGGGCTTTGCCTGTGGGGCAGAGAGACTCTTATCTGTGAGCTTAAACAGCCTCTCCTTGGAGTGAGCCCAGAGCGAGCTGACACAGCAAGGCTTCCTCCCCTGCCTGGCTCTGAAAGCAAACTATGGTTGTTGCACAGCTGCCAGCTGGGAGTCTGAAGGGGACTTGGCCATGATCCTTGGTCACCTGCATAGCTGGAGCTGGAGTCTTTACTGTCTTGTAGTCATCAGGCAAAACACGGGTTTTGCTGTAGAGCTTTTCAGCATTCCAGGTTACCGAAATTGTTTCCACCTTTAAGAGCAAAACAAAAAACATCTCCCACACTGCATACACACACTTCTATTGCCACTGGCTGCCCTGACAGCACTGACTTAAATTGCGTGGAGCTCATTCCAAAGAAAAAGTGAAATCAAGTGAGCTGGATGATCCCACCGGCCAAATTACACTGTTCCCCTTCATCCAAAGGTTTTCAAGTGCTTTGGGTTTGTGTGAGTTTTGTAGAACACGTAGAAGGCAGCTTTCATGACAAACATCTTCAGTCTTATAGTCCATTTGGTGTGAAAGTCCAAGGAGACTTTGGAAGGGAAAGCTATTCTTGTTACTGCAACCGTGACCAAATCCCACTGCGATCTCTT
Organism: Falcunculus frontatus; assembly: GCA_013398115.1. Lineage (NCBI taxonomy): Eukaryota > Metazoa > Chordata > Aves > Passeriformes > Falcunculus > Falcunculus frontatus. Next base: position 44,423 of record VZRV01008784.1, read on the forward strand.
TTCATCTAGAAAAGGATATGTTTCTTTTATAATCCAAAAGATGGTTTGTCAGCACAGTGACACAGCCCACAGTGTTGGCTGGTAACTGATTCAGTGGGGAGAAAAACTGCTTAATGTTTGTCTGGCAGGAAATGGTCTTGGCTGTGCAGCAGCTGGTCCTTAAGAATATCAGCAGAATCCTGAACTTGTCTGACCTTGATTAAACTTATGCTACCTTGGATTTAACATCAGAAAACAGGAAAGCTTCAGGCTAAAGGTGCTTACAGCATGTTTTACTGACCGTCAGTGTGAACTCTGTTCCATCTTTGTTTCTCTTTGTGAATAGTAAGCTTTTTGATAAATACAAGGGTTCTGGAAAGGAGAGGAAATCCTGACAAACAGTGCCTGTGCTAGCAGGGGAGGGCTGCAGCTTTGCAGATAAAATGCTGTTCAAATGGGAACTTTAAAATTACTTGGCAGGTTTAATGGAACACAGATAGTGCCTTTAGGGAGAAAAGCTTCCTTTACTCCATATTGTGGACAGAGGAGCATTTTCTGGCTTGGCTGTAGGTGTGGAGTGTGGCTGCACTGAAAATCTCTCAGTCAAGGTTGAATGGGAGAGTCTCCAAAGGATGCAGGAGTTTTCCTGCTGCTGCAGGATGAGCTGGGAGCTTAGAGCAGTGTTGGGGAGGAGACGGGGATGGAAACATGGGGTGCATCTCTTGCCTGTAGGGAACTGGCCAGGAGCACGTATTCATTGTTTGCCTGGTGCCTGTCTGACAGCAAGAACAGAACATCAAACCCCAGTTCTTTGCCTTCCGCTGGCTGACGTTGCTCTTGTCCCAAGAGTTCCTGCTGCCAGATGTCATCCGTATCTGGGACTCCCTCTTTGCCGATGACAAGCGCTTCGATTTCCTCCTGCTCGTCTGTTGTGCCATGTTGACGTAAGTACACGCATAGCCTTCCTCTTCTTCTCTTCCATCGATCCAGGAGTCTTCTGTAGGCATGTGTTAGGGCATCTGGTGAAGAGGTTACAGGTTTTAAAGCTTCTTTGTAAAGAGTCAAAAGTAGCTGGAATAATTTCCGTCTTTCAGACTCATCCGGGATCAGTTGCTGGAAGGAGACTTCACTCTGAACATGAGGCTGCTACAGGTAAGAATGAAATAGAGTGGGCGCAGAGAGCAATTGGAAAAGTCTTAAAATAGTACTGTGAGAGAGGATGACAGTATGTGAGAGGGTGGGAGGGTATGCCTAGTTCAAGACAAGTACCACATTTGTGATGTTTGCATGCAGGAAAATCTGCAGGGATTTTACAGCACTCTCATTACTGGAAGTGGGAGTCTTTTGCACATACACCCTTTCTACCCTACAGAGAAATTATCATAGATTGGAGGTTTCTAATGTTCCTTTGGTTTGCAAAAAAACTGGAATCATTTCAAGCAAGGATGTGAAACCTTATGTAACACTGCTAAATTTTTTGGCCAGAGGGTTCTATTTAGTTCTGAGATCTGTGAGAGCCTTAGGTTGGAAACGCCTGCGCTGCACAGTTGGATATCTCACGTTCTGCCAGTTCCTGCTTTGGGCTGTGCAAGATGCTGGCTTTGATAAGGTCCTCTGGCATGAGGAGAGCCCTGTGGCAGGCCAGCTTACTGTGCCCTTGGAGGATAAAGTGAAAAAAACCAACAACAAACTTTCTGGAAGGGTGTTGAGGTTTGATCAGTTACAAAACAGGAAACTAGCTGTTAAAGGAGTAACTGAACATGGCAGTGTGTTATAATAGGCCAAGAATGTTGTTGTCGAGGTTTGCCTTGCTTAAGCGAAACAATCTGTATCAAGAATGCTGGGAAGTCACTGAAATCCCTTTGTTTCTTTGCCATAGGATTATCCTATCTCCGATGTTCATCTGATTTTGAAGAAGGCAAAGGAACTTCAAGATTCCAAATAGTCCATGGGCCTAACAAAAGGCGTCCAAGAACTGTGTGGCAGTGGATCCTGTGAGATGGCCCCTTGCAGTGTGATGCACTAAAGCTCCTACTGGTCTCTGCAAGATTTCAGGTTTTGTTTCAGCTACTGGCCACCTTGAAGACTTCCTTCTACTCTATTTATTAGGTCAAGGACTGATTACTTCCCCATCTACTTGGGTCCTGTGCTCCAGGTTTTTCCACATCTCAAATGCCTCTCTGCTGCCAAAAGCAGTTCTTTGTATCTTTTTTTTAATGACTTTGAGTTTGGGGAGAAAGAAACCTTCTGTCTGCATATCCCTGAAAGGATGGACTCCTGTATCATGGAAGTAACACACGGAGTAACTTCTGGTGGGGAAGGACAGACTTAAGTCCAGTGAATTTTGGTGGGTGAGGATAGAAGGATCTTCTTCCTGTCAACAGAATGTATTCCAGTGAAGTCACACATTCTGCCATTCAAGTAGTTTCTGGATTCTCCTCCCTCGTGTCTACACTCGGCCATCCCTGAGGCGTGTGAAAAAGAAGATTGCATCAGTTTCTGGCAGTTTGCACTCCTTTGACTGGGAAAGAAACTTGGGAAGCTGAGGTGGGAGGACACGGTGACAGCTGCTGGCTTTGTGCACTCAAACTGCCTGAATCCAGAACCGCCTTATCAACAAGGTCTCCTTGAAAGCAAGACTGTGGTGGTTTTAATCCCCCAGTGAAGTGTAGTTCCAAGTCAAGCCTTACTACGCACAGCCTTAGAGCAGGATTATTGCTGCAGGGAGGCCTCACGCTGCTTTCCTAGCTGTGAACTGGAGCATATCCAGCTACAATCAGGATTCTGAAACAAAAGAAATGGACGCCTAATCACGTGCAGTGAAGACAGATGTATTTAGGGGCACAGAACTGGAGTTTTCTGCCTCAGTGGCTTAAATAATACTACTCACATTAAGGTCTGGTCACAGTAACCTTGCTATTGTCTCACAGTACTTCTTGTCAGGAAGAGACAGTTCTGATCTGCAATAAGAGTCCTTCTCTAGCATAATTCAGCAGACATACAAGCATCTGTCATGAGCTGACTGCTGGGGCTGATCCAGTGTTCTGTCCTGGTCCTGTTGGAGTCACAGTCCTGAGCTGGACACTTGTTCCTCCTGAGAGGGAAACTGCTGCACTTCAGATACGGTCGAGTGGGCTCAGGTGAACAGGGACTGAGACGAACCACAGGGAAAACTGCTGACCTGCCACAATGTCGAGCTGAGCAGAAACCCTAATCCTCAGAGGGAGAAACTGCTAGCACCCAGGTGCTTATGTGGTACAGAAGCTCTTAAGTGAACACTAGTCCAGTGTGCTTTTCCCTTTCTTTGCTGTGCTGGCTCACCTCTGCTGTTGGACACTGCAGTTTTTGGTATTTATGGGTGTTGATTTGTTAAAGGTCAGTCAGTCTTTGTAAGACCTGCTTAAGCTGCTGCTGGCCTAGACTTGCCCTAGCAGGAGGGATGCTGGCAGCCTTCAGCATTTTTTACTGGTGTTATTTCCTTCACTGAAGGCCTTCATAGGCGACTGTAATTCTCACCAAGGTGCATGGGGAGATGGCAGGACAGGTTGGTACATGGTACCCATGTTCTTATTGGCAATCCCAAGCAATCTCTGCCTCTTGAGAAGATGCTCAAGTACCACTTGTGCAGCCATTTGTTGCTGCTGTGTTGCAAGAGCAATTGAAGGTTTAAAGCAATCTGTAATTAATACCTGTGGCAACAGTATCCCTCTCTGCTGCAATCTTTTCTTGAGGGTATAGTTTTCCTCCAAGGAAAATGGAACAGGTAGACCAAGACAGCAGTGTGATGAAGCATCCTGGCTGCTCTAGCCACTGGATGGATGTTCTTTCTGAGCTGTTTCAGGTAGTCTTATGTCTCAGCTCTTGGCTACCTGCACTAGGGAGGCTGTTGGCCAGACCTTGTGTGGTCAAACAGCCACTTGGGAGGTTCTCTACAAATGTAGAACAAGAGGGTCACACTCTTAGGCAGAACTGTACCTGCTCCAAACACTTCTGCCTCAGAACTGCTATAAATACTGCTGTAGTTTCTCCATTCCATGCACAAACTCTGCTCTCATCTCCCTGAATACCTGTGCTGGGCTGTTCATTCTGGGTTCCCCTGGCACGTGCAGGGCTTCCTTATGCTGGAATTTCTCACTGGCAGCAGAACCATTCATGAGTGTTCCTGCTCTGAGCAGCTGGAAGTCTCCTTAAAGTAACCTGAGGAGGCAGCAGGCAAATCAGGATGAAAGCATTACTTGGAGATGAACTTTGCATGTTTTCAGCATAGTTTTGGGCCCTGAGGGTGACCTCCTTGCTTGGGGAAAGCACAGGGGAGGTGGCAGTACAGGTGTCATGCTGTCTTCTCCCTTCCTAGGTGTCCAAGGGCTCACGTTATGTTACCTTGCTTCAGGGGGTGACAGTGAGTGCTTTTGAAAGAAGTCTGCAGTGGTTTAAAGGGATGCAATGAGAGATTTGGCTGCTGGGAAGGATCTCTGGGATAAATTCTGTAGCCTTATCCAAACTATGGCTGCCAAACCTATTGAGTTCTTTGGGGAGAGCTTGCAACAACTTTGAAACATCCAGACAGGCTGTTCCGTACATAAAAAGCTGTTTTATATTCCTGCTTATTTCCTTCCTGTGTGGTAGAGCTTCTGTCCTGCTGTTGAAAGGAGTGGTACTTTTCATTGTCTTGGGACATCTATTTCTTTATTCTAAGACTTTCTCCTTTCTTTAAGAGCAAAACCAGATTTTCTGAGGGAGCAAAAGAAAGTCTTAACCTTTTACCAGCTTTTGAATCTCCTCATGTTTCCCTTGGCTTCATTCCTCAAAGGCTTTTGGTGATTTTATTTTGTTGTTCTTGAAGTGAGATGATACTTAACTGGTGTTTCCTTGCTTGTGTGGCCAAGTAACACCTTCTCCAGCCTTGAGATGTTTCCACTTCCGGTTTCTTACAATCCTTGCAAGAACAGCAAGGTTGGCTGAAAGAGCTGATCTTTGGGGTGAGAGGTGTTAGTCTGGGGTGCCTTGGGGACCCATTATCTCACAGGGACTTGAACAGGGGATGTTTAAATAGCTCTTACCATATGTTCCTCACAGGCAGGACTACTGCCAGGCAGGGGACAGGGAAGTCACCTTCAGCTGGGAGGGAAAACTGGACACTCCTGGATGTGGGAAGAGATGAGCCTTCCCTGGGAAAGCGAGGTCTGCTCTACCTACACCTCCCTGGAGTTCAAGCTTTGGGGAACTTTGTGGCTTTGCCAGCGGGGTAGATCAAATTGGTGGTGGTGGTCACTCAGGAGACTAATTCTGAGTTTGAATTTTGTGACCTAACCTAGAATTATTTGCACTTTGGCATTGAGTAGAATGAAGGCCAGAAGTTATTTTAGGGGAGTCTGGGGTGTTTGGGAATCAGAGGCTGTTTTTCTTAAGGAATGTCAGTGACTTTGTTTTAGCTGTTAGGAGCAGTCTTCTAAAATGCCCTTCCCCCAAAGAAAGGAACGGATAACACTTTTCTCTCCACTTTGTTTGGGAAGAATTGCCAGAAAAGGGTGTAGTGAACACTTCATCACTCTAAAACTCCTTCTTTTATTCTTCTTTTAACACTACTTTCATAACGTTTCCTTTAACTAAACGGATGTCTGTGCAAACCTCTCCTGTCGGTGTGACTCGGAGTTGGGGCTGCTCCAGGTTCCAGCTGCGGTGTCCATAGGTGTGAGAGCAGCACAGCGAGCTGCGGAGAGCCCTGGAGAACCAACCTGGCTCTTCCACCACCATCTCCTTTCGGCGATGGTTTTGCTTTGCCTTCCCCCAGTGCGGGAGCGGTGCCTTTTCCCCAGGAATACCTCTCACAGGTGCCACCGCATTTGCGAGCGCTCTCGGTGGCCGTGGGAGCGCACGTCCCCCCGCCTCCCTGACCGCTCTGTCCTTCTGCCCCGTGTCCCGAGCCGCCCTCTCGGCCGCGGGGCCGCTCCCGTCCCGCCCTTCCCCAGGAAAGCGATCCCTCTCCCGCTCCCGGTGCGTCCCGGGATCGCGGCGTACCCGCCGCTCGCCCTGTGCGCGCTATCCCTTAAAGCGGCGATGCCGCCTGAACAGCGCGGCCTCTTGGGGCTCAGCCGCGGCCCGTTTAAGGCCGTGCCGGGCTCCACGGTCGCACGGCCATGCAGCGGACTCGGTGGCTGCTGCCGCTGGCGGTGGGCGCGGGGCTGGGGACGGCCCTGGGCGGCCGGGAGCACCGGGACCGGGGCGATGCGGCCGAGGGGCTGCTGGCCCGCCTGCCCGTGCTGCCCGCCGTGGCAGCGGCCAGCCTGCCCGCGCCGCCGGGCTCGGCGCGCACCGAGCTGAGCAAGTACGGGCTGCCCGGGTTGGCGCAGCTGCGGAGCCGCGAGTCATACGTGCTGTGCTACGACCCGCGGAGCCGCAGCGCGCTCTGGGTCATCGAGCAGCTCAACCGGGACACGCTCAGCGGCGCTTCGGACCGCGCCGCATGCGACTTCCAGGAGGACGACTCGGTGCACGAGTATCACCGCGCCACCAACGCCGACTACCGCGGCAGCGGCTTCGACCGCGGGCACCTGGCCGCCGCCGCCAACCACAAGTGGAGCCAGAAGGCCATGCGGGACACCTTCTACCTGAGCAACATCGCCCCGCAGGTACGGCTCGAGGCCTGCGGGGGAAGCCGGAGCTGCCCGCTTTCAAGGGCAGACGCTGCTCCCTGCGGGAAACCACCCGGGAGCATCGCCGTGTTTGTGCCTGCAGCAGTTCAGGCAGAGAGGGGCCAAAGTCACTCAGAGGTGCCGTATTTCCTCCTGAATTTAACAACAGGAATCCTGCAAATGCACCTGCCTGTGTGTGCCTCTCAAGCCATGAAAGAGAGATCCCGTTCAGTGCAGCTCCTGTCAGGAGCAGAATTAAACAGGTAGACAAACACTTGCAAAAAACTGTGGCCTTAGGCAATGGGTTCTGTCCTGGGTGTACAAACTCAGGCCGTCACAGCTCCCAAAGCAGAGGTGATAGTGGAGATCTCGTATGGAAAGTGCTTGGGGCTCTGTGAGGTGTGTTACAGAAAAGGCAGGTGGTGTTACTCTAAACAGTGAGGAAATACTCCAGCAACTGACTACTGGTTGTTTTTCTAGAATCCTCATTTAAACCAGAATGCCTGGAATAACCTTGAGAAGTACTGCAGAAGCTTGGCAAAAAACAACAGGAATGTCTATGTCTGCACAGGACCCCTCTTCCTGCCCAGGTAAACACGAGGGCTGAGCTGGACTGGCACCCAAAAGATGTATCATGGTGGCAAAGGAAAACAGGCTGAGGTGCTCCCAGGCAGGAGGGATCTGCTAAGGGCCTTCTCAGTAGGTGAGACCAGCTGTGCACAGAGGTTCTGTGGAAAGGCACCTTCTTAGAATTAGTTTATGTATTTCCCATCCAGATGGTTATTTCATGAGTAAAATGAGTTTCTTGAGCTACAGTATAAACAAGTTGTTTTTGTTTGCAGTCCTTAACAATTTAGTAGATTACCAGATTAGACTGCAGACCCCATCCTTGCAGAATAAAGCTTTCAGGTTCAATGCCATGGACTACTTTTCCACTTAAGGATATGACTATTTTCAAAGATCTCCACATAGCACCAAGGAGCAGCTGTCTCATGTTGAGATCTCTTCAGCAGCAGGAAATAGTTTGGAAAGTCTGTTAAACAGAGACATCAGGGACAGGATTTGGGAGCAGCCCCAATGCACTGTGTCTGTCACATAGCCTGTGCTCCAGCCTTGTTTTACAGCCCTGCTGCAGGAGCAGAGCTGCTGCCTGCTGTAGGTGGGGGCTCACTTAGGGGATGTTGGAGGACTGAGGGGGCAGAGTGACACCAAACTAGGAGATAACCTGGGATGTTGCTGTTGTGCAGGATGGAGGCCGATGGGAAGATGTACGTGAAGTACCAGGTGATTGGGAAGAACAATGTGGCCGTCCCCACCCATTTCTTCAAGGTGCTCATCTTGGAAAAGGAGAGTGGGGAGATTGAGTTGCGCTCTTACGTGATGCCCAATAGCCCTGTGGATGATAAAATCCCCCTGGAACGGTTCCTGGTTCCCATCGAGAGCATTGAGCGAGCCTCGGGGCTCCTCTTTGTCCCAAACATCCTCAAGAGAACAAGTAACTTGAAAGCCATCACAGCTGGAAAGCACTGAACCCTGACTACACAAATCCAGGTAACCCCTGGCAAGGGACTGGCAGTCACCTGCAGAATCATAGTTCCTTGTGCAGTTGTAAATGTGGAAATTAAGAATCAAACCTGTGCTTCTCTCTACCCTTCCCCTTGTCCTAACTGAAACACAGACACACAACATCTCCAGAGGGTCCTGCAAGGAGGCTTATGGGTACCTGACACTGTAGCAACTCTCAAGGATTTGCCCCTAATCCACTGCTGCCTTGGAGTTGTGTGAGGCTCATTCAGGCACAAAGTGAAGTCACTAACTGTTGCTGTTTAGCAGGGAAGGAGGGGAGCAAGATGGGTGCCAAGTGAGGAGAGAAGTTCCTGCCTTCCTGTGGCCAAAGAATTGTATGATTGTTTTCTTTCAGGAGATAGTTTTAGCAGTAAAGCTTTGAACACCCACAGTATTGGTTTTTTCTTATCTGCTCTCACCAAAGCTCTGAGTATCTCAGCAGGAGGAGGGGAGGATGGAGCCAACTTTTCCAGCTGCTTTCCTGTCTGAGCTCACTGTAGGCAGAGCTTAAAGCATCACAGATGGAGCCAAACTGTAATGAGATGATGTGTTTTAGTGCTGAGGGCCAGCTGAAGCTCCAGCCCTTCCTGCTGCTGGGAAGGATGAAGCCTTGAAGGGGGGCTGGGGGAAGTCAGGCTGAGGCAGGAACAGCTTCTTGGCAAAAGGATTAAGTTCTAACTTAGTTTCAGTCTGAAGGCCACATCACTCCAGAGGCACCGAGTGTGCCTAGACCAAGACACACCTGGATTTCACAGCAACTGAGGTTCCATACTGCTTTATTCCCACCCCAGATGTCCGAGTTGTGGAGGCCAAGTCTGCTGTCTGGCTCATCCCAGCTGCTGGGAAGCAGCAACCAGCCCTTGGCTGGACCATGCAGGCAGAAGGGCACAGACTTAATGCTCCCAGCAGCAGTGAATGTCTGGTTGGGCAGTGCTGCCAGCTTCAGTCACACTGTGCCTTGGTCCCACCAGGCTCCTGGAGTGACTTGCCCAGCACCCCACATTTGAAGAGCTGCCTCCCCAAGGGCAAGGTCAGTAGTTTCCCTTCCCTCAGTTGTCTCTGGGTGTCTTCACAGCCTCCTCAATGTGGGGTCTCAGCGCAGACAGAGAGATCAGCAGCGCTTCCTGCAGCAGAGCCAAGCCAGTCAGAGCACACCTGGGTCATGTGTGTCACTGCCACCCAGCACTGCCCTGGGCACACCCAGCACCATCAGCCCTACCTCTGTCCGGATGGTTCTGCTGCCTTGGCTGGGACACGTGTTCAGGTAGAAGTCAAACAAGACACTTGGGTCGGTGACCTCCAGCTTTGGGTCCACATCAATCCCAGCTTCCAAGCCCTCAAGGCCTCCAAATATGACAAGGGCATGCCTGGGGAGAGCACAAGGACAGGGTCAGAGGGCAGACTGTCTAGGTCTGTGTCCAAGCTCCTGTGTGCTGCTGAAGCAGGGAGCTGTGTCCGTTGCTGATGGTGCCCACTGCAGCTGCCTCCCCACCAAAGCCCCACATGGCACTTGGCCAATGTGACAGTCCCTGCTACCAGCTCCAGAGAAACAGGGAAAGAACTGGCCTTGTCCTGGGGTATTTCCCCTGTTCTGCTGCCTGCACCAGCCTCACTGGGAGCTCTGAGTGGGGCCAAGTAGGCAGGACACAAACCTGAAGGAGGGCAGAGTGACCTGGTCCACGGAGCTGCCACGCTCTGAGGTCCCAATAGAGAGATCATAGCCTTCCTTGAACGGGCACTCAGAAAAGACAGCACCTGGAAAACAGAGTTTGGGGTTACTGCTGCCACATCCTCACCTACATGCCTTCTGGACAGGCTAAAACACTCCATGGTTGAGTGGTGGCAGCAGGAGTTGCTTTCAGTGCATCTGGAGACAGAATGATTCATCTTTCCCACATAGTTCCCTTGCTGCAAGAGTCTCCCACAGCCTTTTCCTCAAGGCTCAAGACAGGTGCCAGGAACCACCCCCTAACAGCTCACAGTCTTCCTATGAGGTCCAATCAACCAGAAGACAGGAAAAGAATTTTCCAGGACTCTTGAACTCAAATGCCACTGCTGGCTCTGATGTGAATGAGGGGGATGTAGTTATCATGGAAATAGAGAAGAGTGCCCACTCGTCTCTTGCTGCTGTGCAGCATTTGGGTGAGTGGAGGTACAGGGCAGAATCCTGGAAGGTGACTGGGGTGATTCATGCCTCGCTTCAGCCCTAAAATTTGACTGCCACATGGCTGCTGGCTGCATGTATAAGCTGCCTGTCAGACAGGGAGATTTCTAGGAAAGAGATGTGTGCAGCCACTAGGCCTGAGATTGGTGTGGAAGCCCAGGCAAAGAATCCCTGCAGATACTCACTCAAGCAGGAGGCCAGGCGGACGCTGTAACCCCAGTACAAGCCTGAGACTGCCCGAGGGTGGTGTGAGGACACCACGGTGCCTTTACGCACTTTGGCTTCTGAAAGAAAGCAAAGAGGTTTAATAGCCCCTGCAATCTGGTGAGATTTGACCAGTAACAGATGGCAGTTTCTCCAGGAACAGGGCACCGACTTGGTGTGCAACATCACCCTCCCTTTTTCCAGAATGTGAAATAGTATTCTGGAAATTCACTGAGTTCTGGAAAGCATGTGAGTGTGTTTGGGCTTTTATTGCTGGTCAAAGAGCTGCCAGTTCTTTCCAGTTATTGAGGGGGGCATGGTAAGGGCGTTATTAAATGTGTGTGGAATGAAGGGAATGTGCAGAGCTGTTGGGTACCTTCAAACCTGTAATATGGAAGGACCAGCTCCTGCGGGACTGAAGTTTACAGATGCTTCTGGAGCCATGGATTACCTGGATTCTGGGGCTCCTCCAGGCGCACGGTGACTCGCAGACCGGGGTTCAGCTGTCTGTCAATCTGCACATCCTGCAGTGACAGTCAGCATCAGCACCAGACATTTTGGAAGGACTGGGGAAGGGAGGGAATCCTTTGAGGAAGTGGGGGTCTGTTCTGGCATAGAGCTGGAATGAGGAGCTCTGTCTGTGGCTCAGGGGCTTGGTCATCAGTCTGAAGCTTATTTTACTACTCAAAGGTTCAGCTGCAGCAGTAAAGCAATTATGTGCTGGAATGGGCAGGGCCTGCCAAGGCCTTGGGAAGCCACAAACACTGCCACGTCAGAAGGGACAAGACGGCAACAGCCTTAAACCTCTGCCAGCCCACTGCAGCCTTCAGAAACCCAGCAGTGCCCACCCTGCCTGCTTCAAATCTGCCAGAGAGACAAGGGAAATTGTTTTGGCATCTGTGGGTAACAGACACACCTTCCTCATCCCACAGTTAACAAAAGAGCCTCTGCCTGACTTCATTGGCCGGTCCAGCACAATGCCCTCACGGTACTCCGAGTCCTCATCCACCCGCATGTGGTGGGGGCTGTCCAGGGGGTTGAGCAGCCCTAGAACAGCACAGAGCAAAGAGGTGTTGAAGGGAAAACACAGGTGTAGCTGCAGGTGTTGCCATGCTCCTTCCCTCTCAGGCCCAGCGATGAAGCGGGGAAAAGTCCTGGTTGTCCCACACACAACAAGCCAGGGCTCACGAAGGAGAGAAACAACTGGATCTTACCTGCAAACTGCAGATCCTTGTGTTTTGGAAAAAAGGATTTCCTCAAGTACCTGTCGCCAGAGAAAGGTGAAACATGAACAAGTATTTTTATGGAATCAATTCTAGCTCTGTTCTGACTCAAAGGAGCTGAGTATAGAGAAAAGCAAACTTACTGAGGGCACTCCAAGTACTGCAGGATCCGAGCCATCTGCACACAAGCCTTGCCTTTCCTCCCAATTCCTTCAAAATTCCCTTCCACACTCCTGAAAGTGAAAGCAAGCAGCTTGTGAACTTGGCATGAGATTGGTCAGGTCTCCAGAAGACCGAGCCTTGCTTCTTAATCTGACAATAGCAGCACATCCCTCACGTCTAACCCTTGTAAAAGGGCTGGTCCAGAGGCACTCTGTTAACAAATCATCCTTGGAACTCTCTCCATAAGCCAAGTATCTTTTTCAGTTCTGTTTTTTGGTCTCTTTTATTAATGTGACCTGGCAGCTGGATGCTTCAGGATTGCAGGCTTGGCCAGTTAATTCAGGTACAGCTCCAAGTGAAAAACTGAAGGATAGGAAAGCATCTTCTATAAGGATACAGGAATGTCCTATCCCTCCACAGCAAGGTTTAAAGGTACAGGAGAACTCGGCCTCCTGTTGCGTTGTCAATCCCATGTTGAGATAAATTATCCGAGCTGCCAGGGCAGTTTAATCAACACCTTTTTCCCTGTGGTATAGTGGTCCCTGTAATCCTGGCACTGGAGAGAGGTACATGCAGTTCCTTTGATGCCATGATTTTTTTGCCTTTTTATATATCCCTTTTTATATACTCTTTTATTCTCAAGTGCTTTTTAGCCCACGTTTTAAGTCCTTAGGTTTGATAACCAGCATAGACCCAATATTCCGTTACGCCAGGAGACCAAACATCTTAGAAGCCTCAGACACCAAGGTCTTCACTGGAACACATCTTGTAAACTAAGATAGGTCTGTCCAGGGGGAGGAAAGGTTCCTCAGGGAGGGGGGTGTGCTCAGCCTCTCACTGGGGAATCTTTGATAGATATGCTAATTGGTAAGGCCTATGATGTTATACCTGAATTATTGTGTGGGCCTTTTTTCAATGTGCATTCCAGCGTGTTCCACCTGGACAGGGTGCACCAAGGATCCTTAAAATAAATACCGAGGTAAAACCCCTTTTTCCCTTCTAACTGTGTTTGGTTCTTGATTTTAAGACCAAGGATAGGCATCACCTTTCTGGCTGTAGCTTAATAGAAGAGTGAAGGAACAGAAAGCTGAGAGGAAATACTGTGCAAAACAAGATGGGTGTTCCTTCAGAGATTTACAGAACAGCCTGGGCTGGAAGGGAACTTAAAAGATCATCTTATTCCACCCCCTGCTATGAGCACGGACACCTTCCACTATCCCAGGTTGCTCCAAGCCCTTTCCAACCTGGCCTTGGACACTTCCAGGGACGGTGCAGCCACAGCTTCCCTGGGCATGCTGTGCCAGGGCCTCACCACCCTCACAGGGAGGAATTCCTTTGCAAAATCTAATCTAAGTGTGCTCTCCTTCAGTCTTATTCTTACTTTGCGTCTTCTCCATGCTCGTCAAACACCACGATCTCATCGACGCAGAAGATGGTGCAGGCCCGGGCGATCTGTCCCACCAGGTACGTGCGCAGCTCCAGCGACTGCGCGTTGTTCAGGATGGAACCGGGCAGGGCCACGCTCAGTGTGTAGTGACGGCCTGAGGAGCGGAGAGACATGAGAGCGAGCCACGGCCTGATAGCTGATGTACAGCGTCACATTTACTGCTTCAGCTGCACTCGTGGTGGGGGAAAAGCAACCTCTGTTTCTTAGATTTAACCACGGGTTTTCTCTTAAAGAAAGATCTTTCAGGCAGTGGTTGCTGCACCATGTTTGTGCCTGTTTGGGCATGTGGACTGATCCATATCGGATCTATGAAGTAACACCTTTCCTACCGACAGGTAACACCGACTGCCTTTTAACAGCCAGGTTTTCTCGCGTTTTTCACGCAGATCTCCCCACCGGATCACAGCGGCATCACCTCTATCTTCCTTCTGCTCCTCTTGCTTCTGGGCTTCTTGTTCTGCCAGCTCCCGCATCCGCTGTTTCTCCAGTTTCTTCAGCAGCTTCATTTCCTTCCATTTCTTCTTCTCGGCTTTCCCTGGGACCGAGAACAGCGCCTGGCGTTAAACACCGCGCCGTGACCGCCCCGGCCCCCGCGTGTGCCCGGCCTTCCTTACTCTCCTGCCTCCAGCGCCGCCAGTCCACCTTCCTGTCCTCAACCTGCGGGGGACAGCGCGCGTTACCGCCGGGCTTCCTTCAGAGCCGGACCCGAAGCACCCCCCGGGCTCTCCTCAGGGCCGCGGGCTGGACCCGGGGCCCCCCGCTCACCTGCGCGCCTTTGGGCCGCTTCCCCACGCCGCTCCCCGTGTCCGCCATCTTCCCCGCGCTCCCGGCCGCGCCCCCGCGCTGCTGATTGGCCGGAGGGCGCGAGCACGTCAGAGGGACAGGGGCGTTCTGGGTGCAGTCGGTGCTCAATTCCCGTGTGTGTGTGCGCGTGTGCGCAGCCCGGTGCTCCAGGGAAGGGTCACAATTTCTGTGTGTGTGTGTGTGTGTGTGTGTGTGTGTGTGTGTCTGCGTGCCTCTGTGTGTGCAGCCCGGTGCTCCAGGGAAGGTTCACAATTCCCGTGTGTGTGTCTGTGTGTGTGTGATGTCTGTCTGTCTGTCTGTCCGTCTCTGTGTGTGTGTGTGTGTCTGTGTGTGCCTGTGGTGTGAAATCTGGGTACTCGCATCTGCATGTCTTTGCACGTCCTGCATGCGTTCTGGACGATAGGTAGATGCACCCTGCCCTTTGCAGGTTGTGTCATGGCCTAGATAAGAGACCACGCATGTGGGGGTGTTGCAATTAATCTTCATGTTAACAATCTAATTGCACAGTTCTTTCTCTGTTTCAGCAATTGCAAGTCTCCCTACGTTTGGCACATATATATGGGTGCAAAAGGGCTTTCAGCAGCACCCTCACCCACCCAGGCTGTGCAAGCAGGTGAGATGGGACACCAGGGAAAGCAGGTGGGTGTTTGCCTCCTTCCCTCTCTCCCTCCCTCCTGCTGGCACACGCAACTCTGCCTCCAAGGGGATTGGTACCACCAGATGCAGCCCAGTATGGAAAACCTGTGGAGCTATCCCCACCAGCCTGAGTGAGACAAGCAGCCACTGCCACAGGACCCAGCACAGGTGAGGCAGCTCTCAAGGAGAGCTCCATCAGTCCTGCAGTCATTACAGAGACATTTACTCTTCCATGATTGCAGTAATTCCACTTCAATAATTTAACTGCTACAAACACTCATCACAGTCTGTTGCACATAACTCCCACACGGTTGATGGTGTTTTACACTCTTATCCAGGCTGAAATTGACACTGATGCAAGAATTACCTCTCCAACATTGCTCATGTTACCCCACCAGCCCAGTGGGTGGGAGGTTGAGGTGGCCACCAGCAGCAGGAGTAGCCAAGGCCACGGTGCCCATCCTCCCCTGCCACTGGGTGCACTTGTCAAAGGCCTGAAGGTTTTGCTCTGCAGCCTGGATGATGCTGCCAAGCCCTGAAAAAGTGCTAGGAGTAATTTGGAAGGTTTGACAATAGCCAGGCTACTGGTCAAAGCCTGTTTCCTGGGGAGAAACCAAGTGTGTGGTCATCTTCCTCGGAGATGCACAGAAAAAAAATAGTGGGAAAATAGTTTATGATAGGAAATGTCATTTCACTGGGTTTATTATAGTCAGGATCATAGGAGTCACCTTACTGATGGCTGGTGATATTGTCCAGCCCTGTGGGAATATGAGTGCTGCTGGAAATGCTGCCCTAAGTGGGGATGTGGAGCAAGACAAGCCACACTAAACCTCCAGCACAGCCTTAAAGGCAGGCCCTGAAACACCTTTACAGAATTTGGTGGTGAGACAGACCCCAGGAGCCATCCTTACCTTGTGTGTTGCTGAACACATCCCAGAACTGATTAGCAAAGTCTTTACATGTAAGAAATGTCAAATACTGTCAGTGCACACAAAGTCTCACTTCTTGCAATCATTTCACAGTGACTGAAAGTGTCCCCCAGGCCCTGGGCCTGGAAAAACTTAACCATTTGTCTGACAGAAAATGCTGTTGAAAGCACAGAAGTAAGAACATATCACAGTTTGTAGGCAAGTGAAGAAGAAGAGCAGTCGGGGCAGATGAGGACCAAGGAGAGCCTCGCTCTCTCTCCAGTGTATTCAGGAGCTGGTTTTCTCCTGTTTCCATTTTTGCAATATGTCATTTGCTGCTTTCAGTGTAGCTTCCTCCTAAAAAACACCACAGGTTTGGTCAGTGGCTCCCGGCCAAATCCCATTTCCCTTCACTGCAGCCATTGTTGATACAAAAATCCTGTTCTCATTCCCGAGCATTGCACGTTCAGTGTAAGACAGGCACAGCCATCTGTGGGACAGGCACAGCTGCTGGGCAGCTAAAGGGGCACCTAGAGAGTCCCCACCTTGGCCAAGAAATGTAGGATGCTGACAGGACAAAGTTTAGGATGCCCTGGCACACCCGCTGTCCCCAGCTCAGCTCGTGTGTCTGCAGGAGGGGTTGCTCCAGCTGGGATGCCATAATGGGGCTCCAATGCCCACAGCATCCTGCATTTCTTCTTGGCATTTCTCTCATTAAACCAGCCCTGCTTATTACGCCCACCCTTGCCTTCCTTCGTGCTGCCACGTATCTCACCTTTGCAAAGCATAACCGGATGAAATTGGTGTAGTTTTTCTTGTGGGCCTCGCTGTAGAAAGCGGAGAGCGGGATGGCAGCAAGTCCCTGGGAAGAGGAAGCGTGTGGAGCTGAGGTTCCTGCTCTGGGACTGGCCTGCAGCCAGCTGTGCCCCAGTGTGGGTGAACTCCACACCCCCAGCCATGAGCTTGGGTGGGCACAGCCAGCACAGTGGGCACAAACCCACCCAGGGCAAAGGCAGCAGAAAGAGCCAGACCCATTTACCTTGTTCTTGACCATCCACTTTGCAAATCTGTAGTCATAGGGCTCATCTGAGTTGGGGACATCGGGGACATCAGATTCTGGAGGAGAAGTGCAGCAAGACAGAGGCTGGGGCAGCTGCCAGGTGCCTCAGCTGAGTCCCAAACCCACATCCTTGCAGCTCGGATGGGGAACATGCAGTCCATCCCTGCTTTGATGATGGTTTATGCAGGTTCCTGTTCCTGCCCCTGCCAGTAGTACCACACCCAGCCCACCTGGGCAGGACTGCAGGTGACTCACTGAACTGGGAGATGTCTGCCACCAGGAAGTAGGTGCCCTCGGGGACGATGGGTTTCATCCCCACACTATCCAGGCTCTGGACCAGCCAGTCTCTCTTCTGCTGCAGCTCCTTGGGCAGCTGGACAAAGTAGCTCTCTGGTTTTCCATACAGCATGAGCTCCCTCTGGAAACCCTGAGCCACGGCTTCCTGTAAGGAGAGAGGAGCCAGTGCCCAGTGGGAAGATGGTAAGGAACTGAACCTTTCTTGGGAACTGAAGTTCCTGCAATTCACAGGTGATTAGAGAGCTCTCTGCCTCCAGCCCCTCCAAACTGCCCCTTAGATTTGTTAATGCAAGATAAGGAATATACCCCAGGCAGGCTGGACACTCCCCTTTCTCCCACACATGGGGCAACTGTAGGGAGAGAGGAAGGAGCCTCTCCAGGGCACCACAAATCACTTGTGTGCACCTTTCAGGTCAGCTGTGGGAAAGAGGACCATCTCTTAGCCCTGCTCTGGGGGTTTGGGAATTGCAAGGCCAGGTGCAGGGAGCTGCCTTACCTGGGCAATTGTGGCACAGTGGTACACTGAGTTCTGGTGCACAGTACGGAGGTGCTGCAGCAGCCTGTCCGGTCCCACAACCCAGCCCACCTGTGGCCAGGAAAGGAGGAGGAAGGTGGTGAGTCTCTGGGTACCTGCTCAGGCTCCCCTTTCTTTGCCTGTGCTGGTTTCATTGTATTTTCCAGACAGAACTTTCATAAAGCACCTTTGGTACTTTCAGATCCTGAGGCTCAAAGCTGAGCGTGGCCACAGTGTCCCCGGTGCTGTGCTATGGCAAAGGGTCAGGGATGGGGACACAGTGAGGTGCCACACGGGGTATTCACCTTCCATCCAGTGGCACTGAAGGTCTTCCCAGCACTCCCGACGATCACTGTGCGGTCCCACATCCCTTGCAAGCTGGCTGGCAATGAAAGGAGAGAAGCCCCAATGGCAGAGATCAGCATGCTCTTTTCTGGGCTGCATTAATGGCACGTGGGAGCTCTCTGCCCACTATAATCCACGGTGATCTCTTGTGTTCATAGCACATCTTTCACCTGGATGAGCCTCAAAGCATATCCCAAGCAGGCAGCCAGGTTTCTCAAGAGCATCTCCTTTTAATTAAACATTTTCACAGGCATGTACCCAGCCCCAGGGGCTCCTGGAGATGCCAAGCACCATCACTCTGCATCAAGGTGATGGCATGTTACTGCAACTGGAAGAACAGGCTGAAATCATGTTGAAATGGATTTCCTGAAACTACACTCAGAAAACTGTGGCTTTACAAAGCATGGGAAAAAAATCAGTTTCGCTGGAGCCAAGGGGCTTTTAGTTCTAGATCTCCCTTCTGACTGGCTCTGAAGTCACGGCTTCTGTTTAGGACCTGGTTTGGAGGCTGAGATCGAAGTGCAACAAAACACCTCCAGTGGGGCTTCATGCCTAGTACAGCTGTGCATGCAGGCAGCCCCTGGGATTTCCAGGGGATGCCAGTGAAATCCCCATTCCCTGCCCTGAGCAGCCCCCCAGGCCCAGCCCAGCCCTGCCCCGTACCGATGCGGATGTGCTGCTTCCCGTCGTAGACCAGCCACTCGTACACCTCGTCGCTGATGCACAGCACATCGTGCTTCACACACAGCTCTGCAATGAGCCCCAGCTCCCCGTGGCTGAACACCTGCAGCAGGCACGGAGCATCGCAGAGATACAGCAGGAGCATTTCTGAGCCCCTGCCTGTCCCTGCTTGTCCCTGAAGGTTGTGTATCCTCCTGGCACTATCTCCCATGCCAGAGTGGACAAGAGCTGGCTGCAGTGGTCTAACAAGGCAAAAGCACTGGTGGCACAAAAGGCTTAAAAACACCGGGCGACTGAGCACAGCATGTGGTGCCCTCACAACACCCACTTCCCTTGTGTGCAAGGAAGGTTGAGTCACTGCTGCACTGCAAATGTGGCTGCAGCACCCCAGCAGCTTCCAGGGCCCAGCATGGCCAGCGGTGTTACCTTGCCTAGAGGGTTGTTGGGTGAGTTCAGGACGATGGCTTTTGTCTGTTTGCTGAATTTAGAAGCCAGTTCAGCTGGGTCCAGCTGCCAGTCTGCACTCGACATCAGTTTTCCATCTTTTGGAGGATTCTAGAGAGAACACAGGGGAATCTTGATTTGCTTTGCTACCTCTGCACTTTGCATACCACTCACCTCTTTGCTGACTGTGCTGTGACTCTTCCCTTCTCCACGCACTCACCGGTCTCAAAGGGACAAACACAGGTGTCCCACCAGCCATTTTTACCATCGGCTCATAGCAGTCGAAGAAGGGCTCAATGATTATCACCTGGAAGAAAGGGACATGTCAGCATCCTCCTGGTCCTGCTCAGACATTCCCTGAGGAGTGCAGAGAGCAATGGGAGGGACAGGACATTTTAATCCCTTAATTACTGTAATGGAGAACCTGCACTGCCTGTGGGGAGTGTGAGGAAGGATACCACCACTCAGGACAAAAAGGGTTATTTTGCTTTATGCAGAAATGAGGCAGTGCCCTGCAGCAGATTTCTTCCTTTGGAAGTTCAAGTACTGCAGAATGGGGATAAAACTGGTTTTGCTTTGGAAAAGGACAATGAAAACCAGCCCACAGGTCCCCTGAGGGGAGGCTGCCAGTGCAACAAGCCCAAATCTTGCGTTACCTCATCACCTTCATCCACTAAAGCCTGGAAGCAGCAGAACAGGGCCTGGTATGCCCCCACAGTCACCATCACATTGGTCATAGGATCCAGGTCTCGTCCAAGCAGCTTCTCGAAAAACTGGGCTAGGACCTTCACCAGAGGTGGGTGGCCCTGTGGGGTGAGAGGAGAGTGGGAATTGGGTTGCAGAAGACTCCTAAACCAAGGATGAACCCTTGGAAGGGGGCTGGGAAGCCAAGAGCCCTGTGAGACATCTTCCAGCCTGGCTGCTTCAAACATCCCAGTAAAGCAGAGAGTTACAGCCCTGGGAACAGTGGGCATGGGTCGAGGCTGGATGTGTGGTTTGCCTCACGTTTTTTTCCCGTTTATTGCTGCCTGATGAGCTCTGAAGCAGCCAGGGCTGATGGGGAGTGAGGGAGTAGTGCTGGGGAGGGAGATCTGTTCACGCACGAAGGCACGGGTGTACTGGTGCAGCATGTGGTTCCCCCCGCTGAGGGCTCTTGTGAATGCCTCTGTCAGGAAGTCTGGTGCAGGGAAGTTGGGGAAGCCCTGGCCCAGGTTCACCTTGGAGTAGGTAGCAGCCAGTTTTACAAACTCCACCCTGGAGAGAAGAGAAAGAAAAGCACTTTCAGAGGGTCTGGGCAGTGTGCTGGCACCGGCTCTGCTTGCAGCATCCCTTTGGAAGGGAGTGGGGTTAGTGTCTCTCCTGCAGAGCCATCCTGGTGCTCACAGGCAGGCAGGACCAAGCACAGGTTATTTCAGACCTGTTGCAATTAAACCAAGGATGATGAACTATTGCACTGGGGGAATGGTTTTAATTTATTCTGCCAGGAAACAGCTCCTGTGGTCAGTGTGTGGTCACAGCTGAAAGCCTGTGGTGTTTCTGATCACACTGGACTAAGCAGGAGGGGACTTGGAGGTTTTCAAGTTCATACCAGCTCTGCAAAATTTACCAACTAGACACTGTGAAGGCCTCTGCAGAGGGCAAGGCGGGCTGAACTCGCTGCTCATCTCAAACCAAACGCAGAAGAAGCTCACTGGCAGTTTGTAGCTTGAACCTGGGCACAGTAGGGCCTTGGGGAAAGACCATTTAAATCTCTTCTTCCAACATGCAACTTTCCCAATGCCACACTGTGCCTGGCAGGATGGGAATGGCATTTGCAGCAGCCCTTCACCTGTCTCTCTGCTCGCAGTGCCCTAGGGTGAGCTTGGAGCAGGTGCCAGGCTGCAGCCAGTGAGCAGCAAACACTTGGCTCAGATTTGGGTGCCACTGGGATCATTTGGGTGGATTAATCAGAGGGAGGGCGATGCTTCTGCCTGCCTGGTATTGCAAAATACCTGATACAGCATAAAGTGAGAGCAGCAGGTACAGAACTGACTCAGGGTAAAGTTTTCTGGGACAAACTTGCTCTGATGTGCTTTCTGAACACACGCGAAGCAGGTGAGGGAAACTTCTGCTCTGTGCTGTGTGGCTGCTGTGGTTTCAATCTGGTTTTAGGATGCCTAAAACCACATCTACCACCTGGGTAAACCAAATATTCTTTTAACTCACCAGATATTTTTATCTATTCCCTCCAGCCTCCGAGCTCGCACTGGCCTGGACATTTTTGCCTGCAGAGAGAAAGAAAGTGAGTTTGAAGCTTTTATTCATGTCAGTGAGCCTACAAAGGGGCTGTGGCCTCCCCAGGGAAGTTTTTCCCAACAGAAGGTGTGCCCTTTACTATTGTTTCATGGGCTATTCCTGACTGACCTTATAGCAATAATGCTGTTGCAGTGGTTTCTGCTTTCACTTACAAGTTTCAACAGGCAAGAGAGAGCCCAGCACAGAGGTCAGTGTGATGTACAGAGACACTGAGGTACCATGCTGTGACTAGTTTGTAATTTCCATGTACATCAGGGCTCAGGGGAGTGCAAAGACAGGAGGAAACATTGAATGCAAAACCCTCCTTCCAGCTGGATAAGTGTCAGAGACTGAAAATAGTTAATGCCTCAAACATTGATATAAAGTTTTGCTCATTATAAAAGCTACAACCGAAGAAGCCTCCCTGAAGAGTGGGACTTTGAACTGAAACTCGAACTGCTGATTAGATAAAGGGAAACGCATTGTTCAATCATCTCAGGCCGACAGAAAGGTATGCATGACCCTGGTTGAGTTTGGGGTGGGGGGAGAGCACAGCTCACAGAAGCCAGGTTTACACAGACTCCCCCCAGCTGAGGGGGTAAGAGGAGGTTTTGGGTGCATGCTGTAACCTCTGGTGAGAGGCAATAAACACCCATCCTCTGATTACACAAACTGGCCCAGCTGTGGAATCCCCAACCCCACAGGCAACATCCACAGACATTCACGTGAGAGGCTTGACCCTACAAAACTAGACGTGATGCAAGAGACCCAGAGTCTGCTGTGAGATACTGCCCCACTCCCCCAGGGGGACATGGCCAGACATTCCTGCCTGGCCTGAGCATATATACCCATGGGATTCTACGTTTCCTCGGGGGGACCTACACCACCAGGAGCTGCTGAAGAGAATCATCGCGGCACCAGTGGGACCCACAGAGCGGTGATACTCCTTTTATTCTGTCTCTGTCACTCTTTGTCCCCCCACCTATTTTCTACNGGATCATAACAATAAGCACAGTGGGAGAAAGCTAGATATGCTTGATGGGGAATTCATCATGAGGATGATGAAAAGCAGCAGAGGCAGAATTTAATAACTCAGCAGTGCAGGGAAAAGGTACTCAGACAAGGAAGGGGCTGGAAACTGGAGACAAATGATGCTCAGTGCACCACGAAGAGCCAGCATGGGGGCATGAGGAGGGCAGCCCTGAAGCAATGAGTCAAGAAAACCATTGTCACCACAGCAAACAAATAAAATACATTTGAACTGAAACAAGGAAGGCATGTGAAGGCAGCTGAGGTGAGATGCAGAGCTGGGATGTGAGGGAGTCTGTGCTCTGCCCTGCCAGGATGGTGGGAGGGATACCAGCTCAGCTTCCTCCCAACACTCAGCTGCAGCAGGAGCTCCCCACTTACCTGCTCCCCTCTGCTGTTCCCACAGCGCTGCACCGGAATTTGGGTAGTGCCCCAAGGATATTTTGTGCTGAGGTCCTTAGATTTTTATCCAGCCTCAGCCATTACCGGGGATCTTTGCAAACACCCTGCTGAGGAGCCCTGTGTTTCAGAGGGCACCAGGTGGACTCTGCTCCACCATGGGGCCAAGCAGGCAGCCAAGGGCAAGCAGAAGTCACTGGCTCCAGGGCAGCCTCTCTCCTCTCCCTCAGCCCAGCTTTGCTCTTTCTGCACAAGCTCATGGCTGTTACAGTCACAAGACCTGGTGTCTGAGCTGATTTGGGTGGGAGCAGAAGGATTTGTGGCTTGGGAAGTAAAAGATAGCTGGAGGTGAAATAATAACAGCTCCAGTGCTGTTCTTGCAAGGTGGGGCTGCTGCAGGCCACAGGTCAGAGAATTTAACAGACGACCAAGTGTGATGGGGATTGGTGGGAGGAAGGTGCCTTAAGCCTTGAAATTCCCAGTTCTGAGGAAAGGTCTTCTCTGCTTCAGGAACAGAAGTAACAAATACTTTCTTTTTCTGATGTCCCCTCCATCCCAACCTATCCCCAGCCTGTGTGTGATGCTGCCATGGAGAGCAACAAAGGCTCAGGACCATGCAGACCTCAAATCTGTTTCAGCCTTTTCTGGTCCCCAGACAGAAGGATGTGTTTCTCCAGGTGCAGTTTGCCTGTCAGCCACACAGGAGAGCTGAGTGCCAATGCAGAAGACTTGGCATCCATGATCTTCCACCACTTACTCTGGTGGCTGTGTGTGACTGCCTTGCTCTGCATGTTGGGATCTCTGAGTGGGATGCTGATATTTTCCAAGTACTTTGCAAGCCAAGAGGCTCTAGTAGAGACCATCAGATGAAGCAATCCCACAAACAAGGAGCCTTCTCCTCTATGAAGGATATCCCCTTGCTTACGAGGATCCTTTAAATACGCTCCCTGGAAACAAGCAGGCACAGAGGAAGTTGCACCCAAGTGGCTTTTCCTGACGTGCTCTGTCTGCTCTTGCTGCCAAGGTGAGTGGCCCTGGGGAGGCTGCCAGTCAGGAACAGTCCCAGTGGGCATTCCATACCTCTCTGGAGCACGAGCTATGTCCAGCGCTGCTGTTCCTCTCCAGCAAGAATTGACACAGGGATGGTCCCACTCTCCTGAGCATGCCACGGCTCCTGCTGTCTCACTCCTACAGGCACAGACCTGCAATTCCCCAGAGACAAAGGAGAGGGCTGAGGCAATTGCTCCACAGGGTTAAAGCAAATGTGTACCTGGGATGGGGCGGGCCCAGACCCAAAGTGGAGGTTGTTCTGCCACAGAGAGGAAAAGGCAAAATGAGCTGCTTTGTGTGTTGTCACTGCAATGTCCAACAGTGCTGGGGCTGTACTTTGTGCCCATGACACACAGAATCAGGATCACATGCAACCACGACTTCTGCCTCCTCTCTCCAGATCCAGGCTTCCCCCACTTTCCTCTGCACTGAGGGGAGTGATATGGACACCAGTGAGAGAACATTCTCTGGGAATTTGGTACTCAGCATCAGCTCCCCATGCAGTGTCATTGATCCCAGGTAACTCTTGCCTCTGCCCTTCCTCCCTTGCAGCACTTTTACCTTCCTGGCCCACATGGAGAATCCCTGGCCTCTCAGCTGCTGCAGCTCTGGTTTAGTCACAAGTTTTATTCCAATTAACAGGATGTCACCTTCTACCTCTAAAGTGATTTTGGTGATTATCTTTCCTTCAAGGCCCCAAACAAATTAATTTCTGTGTCTAAAATGAAGCCTGCTCCTTCACCTCAGGTTCCTTCAACTATTCTACAGCATTACTTAAACATGTAGTATTTAAGCTAAAATAAGTGAATGTTTTGTTAGGTACTTGAGATAAAAGCAATGAGGCTGGAGGATGCATGCACCTTTATTATGACCAGCCATTAATTAATTTATCCATCTGCCAAAAAATTAATTAAAACAGGTTTGAAGCTGACCAGCCCACAGGTAAGCTCTCAGTACTCCTGAGGGCACTTTCCATCTTTCCATGAAGGATGCGAGTCCCCAATGTCTGCATTTTTTATTATTTCCAAAAGAAGTGCAAAGCAGCTGCCAGCTGAGACCAGTGGGGTTTTACATCTGTTTGCCAAGTTGGAAAAAATAGCACAATGTATGGAAAAATGGGAAGCCAGAGCATCATATTGCTCATGACTGTGAAATCTCCACCTTGTGCTTGTATGACACTGAGATGTGGGGGGACACCGGTTTGGGATGCAAAGCAAAGGAGTCCTGGAATGAGGGGACCTACCCTGCAGGAGACAGAATCAAAGTGTGGCAGTAAAAAAGGCTTTATCAGATAGCAGCAAACTACAGAGCTGTGTAAGAGCTGTGCACAGGGCTGGGGGCAGCACCAGGGAGCAGCCGACCGGGACACGGCTCTCTCTGGAAGGGTGCACTGGACTGAGCAGAGGATTTTGGAGGTGACAACCGGAAGGTCACCTCGGTCACCTCCAGCCCGCGGGTCGCAGCCGTCTCCTCCATCCCGGGGCTCCCCAAGCCCCCCCCCCCTCCCCCCTGGCAGCTCGGGGGTGCACCCGGGAGGCTTTGGGGACACGGGTGTCCCTGGATATGCCCCAGGAGGGGTGGGTGCAGGGCGAGAGCAGCAGCAGCGGCAGCAGGAGCTGACACTGGGGAAAAAGCGGCTGCCAGAGGGACAGCGGGGACAAAACCAACTTACATCGAGCTGTGCCACGCTGCTTTACGCTGCAAAGTCAGGCACAGTCGCCCAGGCTGCCCTGGCACACATTCTGCCTTCTCTGCCCGAAAGGCTTCATCTGCGGCTGGCACTTCCTGGGAGGAGTCGCAGAGGCCGCAGGAAGGCAGGATTGGAGCTACAACCCTGGGGGGGAAAAGCGTACCGGGAAAAGGCTCTGTGGGCTCCGAGGGGTTTGTCTGTCTGCCTGGGGAAATACCCCAGACTGTTGTTCAGGTGGAAGCTCATGCTGGCATAACTATAGCGGAATAATTTTTGTGGTTTGGCTGTAAATACTTTAGCGTGGCAATGGCAGGGAATTCCCTTTTGAGTGAAGCCTTCGGTCATTTTGAAAAATGAATTTTTAAGTCAAAATCCTCTCAAAAATTTAATCCTGCAGACTTAATATAATTAGAGAAGGGAAGGGATAAGTGTAAGGTCCATCAGAAGATAAAGGCCTCCTGCCACGACACAACCTAAAGCAGATCCCGCAGCATTGCCCGACCCCTGGGCTGTGGGTGGGCAGGGATAACAGCTTCAGTGGGGGATTTCAGTGCGGGGCTGCCGGAGCTGAACTCTCCATCGGTATTTGAGAGCTGAGAGTTACTGCAGTGAGGTGCTGAGAGAAAACTGCCCTCTCTTCCCTCTTCCTTTTGTGACAAGGCTTTACCTGCACCGATGAGTCAGGTCGTGTAGGTCTCCTGAGTGAGTAATTTCTGTCTCCCTTCTCCCTTTCACAGCAGGAAAAAGTGAGCCATGGGGAAAGGAAGTGGCTGCATCTGCTGTGCCAAAGGTTCCCAATCCCAAACTGACATCCCTCAGGCATCCCTGAGGTGATTAAGCAGGAGAGAATGTCTGCGCAGGGAGAAGAAAACCCTGTTTTCTAAATTTCTTTTTAACCAAACACTGAAACAAACAGATGGAAGGAAAACTTGGTTCTGTAAGAATGTTCGCATCACATCCTGAGCCATCGAATGGCTCAGTGGCATTTTTTCCTGTGTTCTCTTTGCCATGTCCTCCACCAGTCTTGTGCCTTCCCTGGTTGTTTGCCCCTGAACTGAGCTCGTTTGATTAGATATATTAGCAAAAAGCCAATTTGGCAGAAGAGTGGCCAATTTTCTGTTGGGTCCATGAGTTGAACTGGCTCAAGGAAAAGGAGATGTGGGTGGGGAGGAGGAGCAGGGAGAAAAAGGGATGGACACAAGCCCGCACCTTCTCTGTCAGGATTTAGACTTTATAATGGTCCAACAGTATCACAAAACTTCACCTTAATGCCCTCTTGAAATTCAGCAGAAATTTCTGGATGAGGTCTGTGATGGAAAGGACACATCTGACCTTGTACTTTTTACTGTAAAACTCAAAGAAAGTTACGATCCTCTTTTTCTTCAGGTCATTTAAATTTAACAAGTGCATCTGTACATGTACAATTCCTAATTAGTGATGAGTTTAAAAAAAAAAAAAAAAAAGCTATTGCACTGGGCTGATAAGTGTCCTGGCACTGGCATCCCAGCTCCTCTGGTACAGGTCCTGTGCCTGTGGCTACAGGGGGTTGCCAAGACTTATAGTATTCCCAGAAAGCCACAGATACACTTATTTTACTGTTACAGACATCACTGGTGTATACAAGTTAAAATTGGCTGCACTTAACCACTCAGAACCGCCTCCTGTACGCAAATAAAATTACAACGAATGCCTTTGAACCATCCTTTATGAATTTAAAAAGAAAATATGCTGCCCAGTGTCCTCCATTGTGTCAGACATGTAAAAATAACCACCGGTGAATCACTTTTTTCAGGCACCACAAAGTTCACAGCAGCTGAAGGCGCTCAGCTCCGGCTGGAGATGGTGCAGCTCCTTTAATGTTGGCGCCATTTTGAGCGCTGCCCGGCACCAAGATGGCGCCGCCGCCCTCACTCCCCCCATTCCCGCCCACCCCCTATGGAGCGCGCCCTGCACAAAGATGGCGCCGCGCCGGTGTCGCCGTGCCCGCCCCCAAGATGGCGGCGGGACGGGGCGATGGTGGCAGTGCCAGCGGGGTGAGGTCAGATCCGGGGTGGGGCTGCTGCGGGCAGGGCGGACAAAAGGCGCCGGAGCGGCGTGAGGGAGGGTGGGGGTCGTGGGCAGGTGGGTTTCTCTTACGGCTCTGGCGAGTAGGTGGGTGTGCCGCGCTCCCCTCACGGCACGGGTGGGATGTGGGGACGTGTCCCACCGTGGGGCGGCGTCCCGGAGGGAATAGGGTGGGACGCCGGGTCGGGGGGGGGGCGGTTAAAGGGGCTCGGGAGTGGCGAGAGGAAAGGATTTGCTGAGTAATTCAGCAGCAATTCGATTCCTCCGTGTCCCGCCGTCCCTGCTCTCACACCGCCCGGGGCAGGGGGGGTGCTCACCCCGTCTGTGGGGCGAGGAAGGGCCGGGGTGTGCGCAGTGTCCCCCCAGCGAGGGGAGGACGCCGCTGTTTGTTACCTGCGGACGGAAGCGCGATGGGGTTTATTTGTGTCTCCCAGAGGATGTGTCCGGAAAGCCGCGGTGGAGTGGTGGGGGCTGTTGCCGATGTGTGCTGGGCTGGGGCTGGTGCCCATTCCCTGGAGCGGGGAGAAGGTCAGAGAGTCCTCTCCTCCTAGTGCTGCCTTTGCGGCACTGTGATACGGCTAAAATGCAATAGCTTTGGTTTCTAGGGTGTTGCTTCAAAATCTATCAGCCCGAGTGGTAACTTTGGGATCAAGAGGAATATACCCTCGGACATCTTCAGCATTATGGGGTTGGACTTTCTCCTACTGATGTCTATTCTTTTTCATTTCCCCCTGCTGTTGACACAATGCTCTCAGATGTTCTGCAGTCCTCTCCTACATGGCTGGGAGACTGGATGCTTGAGAGATCCCTCCAAGGATCTGCTCCCTTGCCTGTTTTCCCATGGCCCGTGCTGACATGCAGGAAGCAAGGAAAAAACCCAGCCCTGTTGTAGTTTTTGTTGATGGTGCTAAACTGCTGCTGCTTCAAGAAGATCCATGTTGTGAGGGAAGGGGGCAGTTTCTTGAATCTGGAGTGGTTAGAAGTGTGATCTATGCTTTCTGATACTCCTGATGGTAACATTTAAAGTGAATCAGGCTTTTCAGATTAGAAAATAGGCAGTAAAGTCATCCCTTTCCCCATGTGACAATAATTTGTTGTTCTGTCTCTACCTGTGTAGGCTTAGTTGTGATATTGGTATTCAGCATCTCTTTTGGCTGGGTCTGCAACACCTGCTTTTTTGGTAACTTCTGCTAGAATAACAGATGCTGGAAATTCCTTCCTGCTAAAAGTTTTACTTGGCTCCCAGTGTTCTTGCCATCTTTCTAGGTATCAGCATGTCTCTTTCTGGCTCCCAGTGATCCTCTGAGTTGTTCATTGCTTCTTACTGTTTACTGAGTTTTTACGTGTCCCTCTGTGAACTCGATCCCCTCTTTTTTTTGCTGATGATCTGTGTTTCATTTCAGGGAAGCTGTTCCCATGGCTTGTGGGGAGTGCAGCGCTTCAGCACTCACTTGGGATCCAGCACGTAGGAATATCAGCCACTTCCAGCACAGAGAACTGACGTGCAGATAGCAGAACCTTGCTGCAAGGTGAGGGCTCTGGGCCAGCTCTGAGTGGTCAAGCCAAAAAAAGAAAAAAAGAAGACCAGGGTCCTGCTTAAACATAGATGCAAAGCACAGCACATGAGATAACTGATATGGAGGAAAGGTGGTTGGCCAGAGGGTGGTATGGGGAGAGTGGTGGTATTTAATTGTGGTGGTGGTAATTAAATTCTGGGAGCCCTCAGCCAGCTTGGAGATGACAAAGGAACTGAGCCTTGTCCAAAGTAGAATATAGCTGTATATAGTCACCCATAAAATTAACTCCTGGCCACGTAAACCTTGACTTCTCACTGCACTTAACAGTAAATACAGAGGTTGCCCAGTAAATGTTTTGGTGACTGCTGCCTAAAAGGAGTGCAGCTGAGAAATAGGAAGAGCTGTTGAGTTTGGTGGGTGCCCTCCCTTTCCCGTGGGGTGATGTTTGTCCTCCTATATAGGCGTCTCCAGGCAGCTTTTCCCAGTGCCCTCACCAGTCACCTGTGTGGGTGTCAGTTAGGCAATGACAGAAACTAGTCGCAGGAATCTCCCAGCTTCCTTGGTTCTGCACTGGGACAGTGATTAAAGGGATTGCAGAATTCTGTGCCCAGCTTCATGATGGGAAGTGCTGTCCAGCTTGGCTGTATTCTGAGCAGGGGTGTGCAGTGTGTTGATTCCAGAATAGAGGAAACCCCTAAGGCTTTTCTGATGTTCTGGCAGTTCACTGACTTTTTTTTTTTTTTTTTTGGTACTAATCTTGTCATGGTATTTGGAAATGCTTTTAATTATTGTAGGTCAAAACCAATGTGCATAAATATTTCCCTAAAGCATGCCAGAAGCCATGTGTTAAAACCTAATATTGCCATGCTTGAGATGTGAGTGCCTGAAGCCTTCCAGTGATGACTTTCTGAAGCTGGTTACATTCTAGTAACTGCTGCAGGCAGTCAGAGAGATGCAAACCACCCCTGTGGTTTGGGGTTCCCTGATGCTATTTTTTTAAAATTTAAATAAGCAGGGAAGGTCACATGTGTCAAATTATTGCTGTATGATTAGAGCAGGCTTTTTAGAAGCCTTCATGTGCTTCTCCCACATACTGAAGAAGGATTTTGTTTAGTAGAGTACTTCAGAAACAAGCCTTTTTGTGTTGAATTGAGTTTAACTGATATCTCAGAAAATAGAGGTGCACTATCTGGTGAGTGGTGCTGGAGAAGGGTTTTTTAGGATTTTTGTGTGGGGCTCATTAAGATGAGGAGTGGTGTGCACAGCTATTGTTTTGGTAATGGTTAAAATTCAAAGTCTTCAGCTGCAGTGTGGTGAGTCTCCTTTATGCATTTTTACTAGTGTTCTCAAACCCAGCCTCACTTTAGGATATGCACACTAATACTGAACAGGCATTCAGCAGTCTACATGTTTTGAAGAGTGTATCTTGAATGCTTCTAAGCAGCTTTTTCCTTAAACAGCTGATGTGGTGCATGCGTCTTGTATTGCAACTGGAAATCCAGTTCCTATAGCTGGGTTATATCTGCCCTTCCTGCTGCTGTGAAACTGCTTTTGAAACTAAAAGCTATTCAGTCTTGACCCTGCCCCTGAAGTAACAGTGCTGCCTTCACTTTGTGTACCAAACATTGTTAACATCTGCTGTAAAATTACCTTGGCAATTCACAAAGCTCCTCTGGTCACTGCTGCTCCTGTAGCTTCAGCCTACTTCTGTGCACGGTAAAGGTGTGTGCTGGACTAGTTAACACGTTCTCCTTTAGCGTTATGGATTTATCAGACCTTGATCATGAAGGGTGAGGTGGTCTGTTCTTTATTAATTAATACAGTCAGAAAATGTTCTGAGCTGGACGTCACAGTCACCGTTTTGGAGCTGGTGGCCCTGAGGGCAAGGCCTATAGGGTATAGGGAATATATGAAGAGGTAGTTGATCCTCTTTACTCAGACTGGGGCGAAATATTCGTGTGCTGATAGTTGATGTCTTAATTGTCTTGCATTGCTCTTGTCTGTGTTGTCTTTCAACCTGACTGGCTCATCTCTTGGAGCTTGAAAATAGCTGTGGCAACACCCATGGATTTGTGCATGTTGAGAGAGTCTGTCAACAATGAATTAAGTTATCCTTGCTGTTACTCACTTTGAATTTAGTGTTGATTTCTTATCTGTTATTAGTTATGCCAAAACTCTGCTCTGTCTACCCTTCCCACTGAGAACAGCTGGTTCCTCCAGCTCTCGGTGCTGGATTTAAGTGCTGAAGAGCCCTCTCCTGCATCTGGTGAGGTGCTTGGCGCTGTTGTGGTTTTCTTGAGTAGTTACTAACAGAGTTAATTCAATCACTTGTATTAGGCAGCATAAGGGAGTGCTTCACTATGTCCTGTTGGAAGAAGCCAGTCGTACTTTTCCAGGACAGCTCCAATGCCCTGTCCTTGAAGCATCTTTGTTATGGCAAAGAGAAAATTAATTTTGGATAGGAAGCCTGTGGCCATGTACATTCATAATTTATAAGCTGACGCAGCCGTTTTGCTCTGGTTTACATCAGTATTGCAAGTCATCTGATGGCACTTAAATTTACAACACCAGCACACAGTCCCTGCCCCAAGTGTCGGTGATGCTAGTAACTGCAGACTGTGCTCAGTTCTGTGCAGCTGGGGCAAAACACTGTCAGGAGGCAGAAAATGTGGCAGGCCAAGCCAAGTCCAGCATGGATTGTTCTATTGGTGCAGCTGTTCTTCCCTGTACTTGTCAGGACACGCGTGGTTGTGTGGTGGTAAACAGGAGCTGTTGCACTAGACTGTTAAGACTGACAGTCTTACATCTGACAGGAAGAGTCAACTAATTGGTAGCTGTAAAGATGTTAAAATACTACCCATAGTGTAGGTGGATTATTCTTTTTGATGAACTTCAGAAAAGACAATGTGACACAGTGGGTTCGCTTTGTCCTGCTGTGTCTTGTGGCTTGGGTGGGGCCGAACATTGTGAAAACCACCTTACCCTGCTCACGGTGTTGGGTTCACTGCCTGTTCCACTGAGAGAGGAGTGTAAGTTCTGGCAGCTGCTGTTCCACCACTCTGCTTGTCTAAATGATAAATGACCCTTTTAACTTGACATAGAATCATAGAGTGGTTTGGGTTGGAAAGAACCTTAAAGATCATCTAGTGATCATGTTCACTTATCTGCCTCAGAAGATGTTTTGTCCCACAGGAGGGATTTATCTTTTTAAAGCAGAAAGGGCCTGATATAGGGCTAACAGTTATTTAGGGCTTTGGCATCTGGCTTCACAGCTGTTTTGTTCTAAACAGCAAAGGACAAAACAACCTGAGTTGTTCCATCTCATGTCTTGGGCTTTTCCAGTTGATCACATGGCTGTCCTTGAGCTTGGAAGGTTTTCTGAGGAGTGCCTGAAAGCAGCTCTGTTTTCAGCCTCCTTTTTTTTCCCCCCCTCTTAATTCTGGACCTAATAAACATGGGGGAGGAGACACACAAATTCCCAGTCCCACTTCTGCCCAGTAAGCTCTTGCATTTCCTGATTTTTGAACAAAGAGCTCTGTGTCATGTCCTTCTTTAGGATTTCAGGTGGCAGCATGCTGGGGAGGGAAGCTCTGCTCTGTTGAAAACTTACTGTAACGTGTTGTAGCTCGTCGATAATCAGGGCTGTAGTCTTGAAAGCATCAAGGCTTTTATTTCCTTTATCCACCTCTGATGCTGTCAGCACCTGAACAACTCCCTCTTTCTCTGGGCTTCTGAGAGGTAAAAAATTCTGTCAGTAGGGTTTGACTTGTGCTTTGCAGTCCACAATCTTAAAATGAAATCAACTGGTAATTAAAAATATAGAGGAAACTAAGGGGTTGGAAGATTCAACATAAAATTCATCCACGTCTACTTACCCAGAACTGTTCTTTGAGACTGATTCACTTGAAAGCTGCACGTGACTAAAGGTGAGGATTTTCTTCAAATCGGGGAGGTTTGTGCATTCTTGTGTGTGTCCTGAGGTTGTTCATGCAAGTGCTCTTTGGCCACTAGCTTTGTTAGTAACAGAATGGCCAACAGAAAAGAGGAGGGAAGAGGAGGCTGGATAAAGTATTCAGCAATGATGGGTCAAGCTGACAAACCGGCCAGTGAAACAGAACAGTGATGTTGTTTCTGTTTACTCTGTCCTGAGCTGGATGTGCTGGCCAGCAGCCGCAGGCAGGAATTTGAAGCACTGTTCGGCTAGGTGTCTGTTGACGACAGATCAGTCTTCCGTTTTTTAGATTAAATGGTTTTGGATAGAGGAATTGTCCAAATCAGAGAGCAGTTACTCTGTTAATACCTATGGTTTGTGGGAAGCATTCGTGCTCTCAGCTCTGTCAGCCTTTAAGAACGTACTTGCTGCTTTTACGATGTCCGTCAGCCAGATACGTTTAATCTTGTTTCTGACTGGTTTTACTGGGTAGGTGTGGTTTCTTCAGAATGTCCCTGTTATTCCAACATGAGTGATTATCTTTCTCCTCCAGGTGTGTCTGGTAAAACATAGGATTAGTGCTTGGTGATGCTTATGGTTGGCTGAAGGCTGGGTAGGTTTTGCAGGCTGGTTATATAAGTTTGAAACTGCTGTTCCTTCTCTTGGATCAGCCTGTCCAGCATTGGTGAGGAGGCTGTAGGTTCATGCCCGGCAGGCTGAGGCAAGGATGGTCCCTGGCGGTGTGCAAACCTGGATCCAGGTGAATTTGCTGGCCCTGAAGAGGTATGTAGTAGCCAAACACAGAATGTTCAGTAAAAGATCTGTATGCTGAAGCATACAACAAGATCAATTCAGCCTAGATAAATACGCTCCTGAAATACTTACACAATCTCAGATGTTGCTGCTCTAAACTGTCCTGAGGTGGCTCTATATAGGATATAGAAAAGCTCAAAGTAGTGTTGCTTGATGTAGCTGAAACCCTCCAATGTAAAGTAATTTCTGAGGGGGCAGGGGCTGAGGGACTGCTCAGGGACTCTGTGGTAGCAAGGAAAGCTCTGTGGAAGGCAAAACTTGAAACATCTTTGAGACAGCCACTTGTAAGATTTCCCCTCTCCCACTTTCCCCAAAGTCTGTCTATTTAATTTTACCCTTGGAAAACTTACTTTCTTATGTGTCTGATAAGTTGACAGGAGTTTAGACAGAGAAGTTTTGACGTATCAGCTTATGCAAGTTTAGTGAAGTCCTTAAAGCACTCTTTCAAAATCTCAGTATTGATGACTTCCATGTGGCAGAGGTAACTACACTGCAAGTAAACTGCCTGTTCCTGAGCTCCAACTGGAAGGTTCTGCAGTTTGAAGTATATATGAAGGAGCTTGGATCCTTCTTCACCAACACTGCTCTGACACTGAACTTCCTTTTCCATAGCTGTCCCTGTCCCTAAACTCAGTCACTCAGTTCAGGTGTTTTGTGCTCAGCCCTCGGTGAGGCTTTGTGGTAGAAGTGACTTGGCAAATAAAGCTTCTCCACAGTGAATACTTTGCTGCTGACAAAGCGTCCTGGAATCCAACTCTTAGAAAGAGCAGAAGCTTGAAATCTCCTGTCTGCTGGTCCTGTGGATCTTGGTCACAAGGGAGGTAACTTTATTTCTGGCCAACTCTCTTCATGGAAGAATTGCTCCCAGTCCTATGCCAGAATAATACCCTCCATGTAAATCCCTCTGTTGTACTGCCCATGTTGGGAGAGTTGGTGTTCCAGCTACCTGAGTGTTTTCTTCCTGTAGAGTGGTGGAAATCCCAGTCCTTGTGGGAAGAATCCTTCTGTGCATGGGAGGATCAAGTGACAGAGATGACCCCTGAGAATTTGACTTTTAGTCTGCTGTTGTCATCCACCCCGGCAACAAAACTGCTGTAATCCAGCATGGAGAATGTTGCAACAAGAATTGTGTTCTAAAATGATTACGACATGGAGATCACAAAATAAAGATGACATTTGATGACAAGATACATCTCCTGATGTAGAAACATCAGGAATTAGAATTGGACTGAATGCATAGGGAATCTGGGTGAGGAGGGATGTGACTTTCCCCATCTACTTTCTCAAGTTTTTGCTGGGTACTTTTCCCTTTTACTGCAGATGCTGGGAATAAGGTTAGATAAGACAGCAAATTCCAACTCCTGTAAAGGTGGCCCCTACTTTTATTGTTCCTCTTTGGGACTTGAATGGGGTCTCCACTGCTGCCAGAAGTGGGAATTTGCTGTGAATGTTCTTTTCTTCCTCTAGTGCCCCTGTCATTGTTCCTGGAAGGCAGGAGATTTCCTGCTCCACCCTGTTAATTGCTGACACTGAACTGTAATAGATTCTCGTGGGATGCTCATGATTTTTTTTCAGCTGTCTTGTAAGTGCACAGTGCAAAGGGGGATTTCCTACCCCATGTAACTGGTAAGCAGAATTAGGGAGCCAGCTGTGCTAGTTTCTTTTTGGTTTCCTTCCTACATATCCTGAGCTACAAATCAAAGTGAGTACAACGTTCATTTCTTGTGAGAAAAAATTAGGCGTTTTCTGGATTGAGCAAAATGAGTAAACCCAGCACTACAACTCTAGTCCGCAAATGTCATGAGACCCCAGTTCCTGAAAAGAGATCATCCCAGTTTCATAAGCCTACTATGAAGGGTCTGATACTTCCTAAAAGTTTCTCTCCCAGGAGGGATGAAGGAGGAAGCAGGAAGGATTTTTAAGAAGTGGTATCTGGGCAAGAGGAAAGAGAGAAACATTTTTTTTTCACTTGATATGGAGTAGAAGGAGTAAGCTCTTTCATGAATAGTTGTTTAACTGCTGGATTCATTTCAGCTGTTCTGGTGTGTAGAGAGAGCTTCTGTACCCTGCTTTATCTTGGAATTATTATTTCTGTAGTAGGCACAGACAGCTCTTCCCGAATGTATCTTGCACATGGGCTCTCTCCTCCCTGAGGTGGCTGTATTCTGAGGAGGAAGCTGAAATGCCTTGCCTAGGGCTTGCAGGAAGGTAGTCACAGGGCTAGGAGGCAGGCTCTGAACACCTTGTCAGTCTTCTCTGGCTGCTCAGGTGCTGTGCAGAAGAGGTTCAGCTTTGTCTGCTCTCTCTCCTGTGGATGTGCAATACTCCTGCCCTATTTAGTGCAGTTCCTTTTGCAGGGGTGTGTCAGCCACTTCTCAGGGGCTCTGCAATCCTACAGAACATTTTTTTCCTCTGACAGTGCTCTAGATGGCTGTTTCCATCCCTTGTTTGTGATTTTACTGGTTGACCATTAATAGATTTGCTGTTCCTTGTTTTACTGAGTTTCTAGAACAGGTAATACTACTTTGTCTCTCAAAGTTACCCACTCAAAAAAAAATTGCCATTTCCCCAGTCTGTCTTTTGTGATGGACTTAACATCATGTTGGACCTGGATGGGCAGAAGGAAAAATATACTTCAGGAATGGTTTTCATCTATCGATCTACCACCTGTAGTTGCTTGAAACCTTCCCAAGTAGCACTGAGCCAAAGCTGTCATTAGACCATTTATTGTTGTAAACAGCAAACTGAAGAATAGAGTTCTGTATTTAGTGTCTTTAGGGAATGAGGTGCTTTTTGAGTTCATGTTAGAAATTACTTTCTTTGCAGTTCAGTGATGGAAGTTCATTTTAAATAAAAACTTGAATTCTACCAAAGCAGGTAGAAGGCTTTGTCCTAGCCAGTAGTATTGAGCTTTCAGCCTTCCAGGACTTGTTGGATTGTCTGTACAAATGAAATCTTATGGCTTCAGGTAACACAATTGAGTTTTTGTTTTCTCCTTTATACTTGAATTGTGTCAGCTTCAAAATGACTGAAAGATCAGTGCTTGTCCTGCTCCTGAACTTTGCTAGAAGGATGCTGTGGTATTACTGCTTTTTCACCATCATTACAATGAGTTACAGTGAGTTCATGTTCTTCTGTGTTACTTGTCAAATAGGGGAATTTTGTGAGCTCCGTTATCCATGGATCAGTCAGGCTTTGGGGCTTTCTATGGCTTGTTGAAGAGCATGCTCAAAGTTTCATCTGGAAGTCTGAAGGACAGAACAAGCATTGCCATCAGGCCTGTGCTTCCCAGAACCTTTTGGTTTCCCTTGTGACAATTAAATCCCAGCTGAGATGAACTGTAGGTGGGAGTGGTTGGTCAGAGAAGCAAATTCTTTGAAGTATGTTTCCCCCTTCCTCCGTTTCTGAAGTACGGCAACAAACCCAGCTGCTACAGCATTTCAGTACTGAGTTTATCAGGCGGCAAGTAGCTATCTAGCAAGTAGCTGATCTTTCCTTGGAAAATTAACACAAAGGAAGGAAGCCAAAATTACTTACTTGGAAAAGTCATGATATTGAGCAATGTTTTTTCTCTTTTCCAGCTTGCTTTATGAGTGTCATAATGAGTTGCATCAATGAAGTGGTTATGGGAAATAAAACTGTATTGTATGTAGATCTTTTTCCTTGCCCCTTCAATCTGAGAACCAGCCATATGCAGAATTTTTATGTAGAAGCAGTAACAAACTAATGATAAATATGCTCTGTGTGTAGATTTTATCACTTCTAACAGTGCTGTCAGACTCCTTCATCCCTGAAAAATCCGTAGATAAAACAGTAGATTTCCAAATGCTGGTCTGGTCAAGGGAGCTAAGTCTGCCTTGTGAGCTTTCTTTAAGTGTATCTTGCCCCACAGACTGCTAACAATAAGTACCAGTTCTGAGGTTTTGTGATGATTTGTCTGTCAGGGGAGGCTGAACAAACTTCACCACCTGAGCTGTAGCAAATGACTCACAGGCAGCCTCATTCGTCTCACAGTTACTTGAAATTGCATCTCAGTTAATTCCAGTCTTGCTATACCAGCACTTGACATGTGTTTTCTCATGCCCTCTTGAAGAGCATAACTAAACCCTTTAAACTGTTTCTGGTTTGCTTCCAGGTGAATCATGATTCCAGTCACTGAGCTGCGCTACTTTGCTGATACTCAGCCAGCCTATCGCATCCTGAAGCCGTGGTGGGACGTCTTCACGGATTACATTTCCATAGTGATGTTGATGATCGCCGTGTTCGGAGGGACGCTTCAGGTCACCCAGGACAAAATGATTTGTTTGCCCTGTAAATGGGTTACCAAAGACTCTTGCAATGACTCCGTCAGGGGATGGACAGTGGCAGCCCCGGAGCGTACCTTCTACAACACTAGTCTTGTTCCCTCTGCTGATTCAGGGCCTACAGGGATCCGATACGATCTGGACCGGCACCAGTACAACTATGTGGATGCAGTGTGTTACGAAAACCGTCTTCACTGGTTTGCCAAGTATTTTCCTTATCTAGTGCTGCTACATACCCTCATCTTTCTGGCTTGTAGCAACTTCTGGTTCAAGTTCCCAAGGACCAGCTCCAAGCTGGAGCATTTTGTGTCTATTTTGCTTAAGTGTTTTGACTCTCCATGGACAACGAGAGCGTTGTCTGAGACAGTGGTGGAAGAGAGTGATACCAAACCAGCATTTGGGAAAATGAATGGCTCCATGGACAAGAAATCCTCCACAGTCAGTGAGGATGTGGAAGCCACTGTTCCCATGCTGCAGAGAACAAAGTCTCGAATTGAGCAAGGGATTGTGGACAGGTCTGAGACTGGTGTCTTGGACAAAAAGGAAGGTGAGCAGGCCAAAGCACTCTTTGAGAAAGTGAAAAAGTTCCGTACTCATGTGGAAGAGGGAGACATAGTTTATCGCCTGTACATGAGACAGACCATAATCAAAGTAATCAAGTTCATTCTGATCATTTGCTATACTGTGTACTATGTCAACAACATAACATTTGATGTGGACTGTAAAGTGGACATTGAGAGCTTGACTGGCTACAGAATGTACCGCTGTGCTCATCCTTTGGCCACTCTCTTCAAAATCTTGGCTTCTTTCTACATCAGTCTGGTGATTTTCTATGGTTTGATCTGCATGTACACGCTGTGGTGGATGTTGAGGCGGTCACTCAAGAAATACTCTTTTGAGTCCATCCGGGAGGAGAGCAGTTACAGTGACATTCCTGATGTGAAAAATGACTTTGCTTTTATGCTCCATCTGATCGATCAATATGACCCCCTCTACTCCAAGCGCTTTGCTGTCTTTCTGTCAGAGGTGAGTGAGAACAAATTGCGGCAGCTGAATCTCAACAATGAGTGGACTTTGGAGAAATTACGCCAGAGGATCACCAAAAACTCTCAGGATAAGCTGGAATTGCATCTTTTCATGTTGAGTGGCATTCCTGACACAGTCTTTGACCTCATTGAGTTGGAGGTCTTGAAACTGGAGCTTATCCCTGATGTCACTATTCCCCCCAGCATTGCTCAGCTCACCAGCCTTAAGGAACTGTGGCTCTACCACACAGCTGCCAAAATTGAGGCCCCAGCCCTTGCCTTCTTGAGGGAGAATTTGAAATCTCTCCACATCAAGTTCACAGACATTAAGGAGATTCCTCTTTGGATTTATAGCCTGAAGACACTAGAGGAGCTTCACCTGACAGGGAATTTGAGCGCTGAAAACAACCGGTACATTGTGATAGATGGACTGAGGGAGCTGAAGAGGCTGAAGGTGCTGAGGATGAAGAGTAACCTCACTAAGCTGCCACAGGTGGTGACAGATGTTGGTGTGCATCTTCAGAAGCTTTCCATCAACAATGAGGGCACCAAGCTCATTGTCCTCAACAGCCTTAAGAAGATGGTCAACCTGACAGAGCTTGAGCTGATCCGGTGTGACTTGGAACGTATTCCTCACTCTATCTTTAGCCTCCACAATCTGCAGGAAATAGACCTGAAGGACAACAACCTAAAGACCATCGAGGAAATCATCAGCTTCCAGCACTTACATCGTCTCACTTGCCTTAAATTGTGGTACAACCACATTGCCTACATCCCCATGCAGATAGGCAACCTGACCAACTTAGAACGCCTTTACCTGAACCGTAACAAGATAGAAAAGATCCCTACCCAGCTCTTCTATTGCCGAAAACTTCGGTACTTGGATCTCAGCCACAACAACTTAACTTTCATACCACCAGATGTTGGACTTCTTCAAAACCTGCAGAATCTGGCTGTGACAGCCAACAGGGTAAGTGAGCAAAGAGCTGAGTTGCTGTGTGAGGAAATAGTGCTGGCACTTCTGTTATCTGTGTGATTAAACATGCTACAATGGTCTGTGGATAGGACTGGCACTGCTTTTGTATCTCTCTGAGGGGTTTATCTAAGGTAAAACATTGCAGATAGCTCCAGGGCAAGCCTGTCTTCCAAGAGCCCTTGTTCTGTTGTATTTCCTCTCTTAACAGTGAGACTGCTTCCAAGTGCCAGTTGGAGGCTGTTTAGAAACTCTGCAAGTCAGTTGTTTCTCTGCACTTGGAAGCATGTAGTCTCTAGATTGACACTGCTTTTTGGGCTTAAAATGGAGATCTGAGAAACTCTAGTCTTAATCTAAAACTATGTTCTTAAACCTGTCTACTTCAGACATGTATGTACACTATGGGAGCAGCCATGTAGGGAATGCATGTCTATGGCTTACAGCTTTCCTTAGAGTACTTTGTATTTGCAGGGAGTACTCCCTGCAAATGTGAACATACACTTTTTGTTTCAGTCTTAAGTGCAGGGCAGATTACAGAGGATGACCAAGTGTGCTCTGCTGCCTGGTTACCATAAACTGTTTCTTGGCTTGCGTTGGAGGGTGTTAATTTGCTTAAAGCAAACTATACCCATGTCAAGTTTTTTGCTCCTTTGTTTAAGACTAAGGAGACTTCATTTACAGTCCCTGACAAAGTTGAAGCTTTCATTCATTCTATCTGCAAATTCCTGGGACACTCTCTTTTTCCCTTTGAGTTTATTATCACCTAAAGTTGAAAGAGCCTCTAACATAAGTACAAATTGCAAACAGACATAATTAGGTGCTTCTGGATTCTTCTGGGACCAAGCAGAATTGCCCTGGAGCAGTACTAGTTTTCACTGTCATACGTCAAGATCCTTCCTGCTATTGGCAAGATCTGTTCCTGGCTGAACACTGCCAGATTGCTTGTGAGAGACGCAGGGCAGCTTGAGTGTGGTTTGGCTTTTCACAGAAGTGCTCTCAAATCAAGTATTTAATTGCTAATACATTTCAGTATTAGACAGGCTTCCTAAAACTCCAGCCACATTTTGAGGTTAGTGTCTGAAAGCTTGTCGTGCCTCTGCAGCGTAGGGGCAGACAAGGGGCAGTCCTTCAGCAATTCCAGCTGAACAGCTGCTCACTGGGGTTTCCTGGCACTGGATGGTTGCGCATCTGTTTGTGTGGGTGGCTGAAGCTCTGGTAAACTTTGTGGTATGTTACTGTTCAGAACTCAGATAATTCTGCACCATTTGCCTTCTGGCAGCCTTCTTAGCACAGCTTCCCAAGGGTTAATCTGCGGTGTATCCTCTGCAGTTTTGGGGTGGAGCGTTTCTTGGATGAGAGGAGATAGAGGCAGCTCCATTTTCTGCAGCACAGTGTGGCACCACCCATTTCTCTCTGGAAAAAAAACATGCAACAGGAAGGCTGGAGCAGCCTTTGCTCCGGTGTGTTCAGAAACAAAAGGTGATGAGGACCCAATGGAACAGCTAAGCTGTTTGTGTCCTCTGCAAGTACCTGGGCAAGCCAGAATTACACTGGGGCTCTGACAGTCTGGTTACTCCCAGTAAATGGTGACAGCAAGAAACACAAGGACTGGTAGACTGGCACTTCCCAAGGCCAGGAATTATCTCAAATGTCCTCTCCTAGCTCAGCAGTGTTAGTAAATAGAGACTTCTGGAGTTGGCTGGCACTACTGTCCCATTCTGGAAAGCAGGCTGTTATAACACATTGCTTCCTTCCTAAACCAATACTCGTCTCTCAAATAACTCTATTATTTTCAAGAGTCTGTGATCATATGTTGCTGTTTGCAAAACACTCCAGTACCAGTAACAATGACTGCATTGAATTGTCTCTAATTGGTCTGATTTCATCTTGGCTTTTCCTTGGACGACTCCTCGTTCAGAATGGATTACAGGCTCATTTAGCCACGAATGATATAATACATAATTTGAGTTTTAGAAAGGTCATGTTTGCCTTTTAAAGGCAAATGATAGCCTCCAAGCTGAGACATTGTATTAAGGAGAGAATCCTGAGTTGCTGCAGTTAGTTTCTAGCCTAGTGTTTGCTAAACCTTAGCCACAGAAAGAAATTCTTTGGGAGGACTGGACTATTACAAGGATTTGCTAGAAATTAAGGCTTATTAAATTAGCGATTCATGGTTACCTGAAGGTGGTGCTGGGAAAGCTAACAGCTGGTGGCTTCATTTCTGTGGTTGTTGTTTTTTGGCCCTGTAAAAAACCCTTATGACTTGGAGCCTAGAAAGTCTTTGCAACATTTCATAGCCCTACAGAAATGATGGAAGATTTTTAGTTCTCAGGGCCTGGAGGTTGTACCCATGTAGCCTCTGCTCATCTTACAGCCAAACTAGAAGTCCTGACTAAATCCAGTCTTTGTTCAGTGTAATGTCAACTGTAGAATGGCTTCTTAAAGCAAAGGAACTAAGATCCAATGACAGAATAAAGGATTTGGGATGGAAAGAAGCTGATACAGATGGAAGCATGTGACAGTATAGGCCAGCTGTGAGCAGGTTTCTGGTCCCCTAATCCTGGTCTTGGGGACACTATCTGCTTTAGCCCCCATCATTGGTGATCTCTTGTAACTAGTGCAGTGGAATCCATAAAATCATGGTGCTGGAAGCACCCAAAGCAGGAAGCTCAGAAAGCAGGAACTCACTCAAGGGAGAAGTGGATGATTGAAAACGATGACTCTATAAACCTTGGAGCTTCGTGTCGGCTTGTTGGTCACTTGTGAACGTGTGTCCATGTTTGCTGGTGACTTTGCCTATGATTGGTTTCTTTTTTTCAGATTGAGAGTCTCCCACCAGAGCTGTTCCAGTGCAGGAAGCTGAGAACCTTGAACCTGGGAAACAATGTGCTGCAGTCACTGCCCTCCCGGGTGGGAGAGCTGACGAATCTGTCACAGATAGAGCTGCGAGGGAACCGCCTGGAGTGCCTGCCTGTGGAGCTGGGAGAGTGCCCACTGCTGAAACGCAGTGGGCTCGTGGTGGAGGAGGACCTGTTCAACACCCTGCCCTTGGAAGTCAAAGAGCGCCTGTGGAGGGCAGACAAAGAGCAAGCTTGAATCC
The DNA here is from genome assembly GCA_013398115.1 of Falcunculus frontatus. NCBI lineage: Eukaryota > Metazoa > Chordata > Aves > Passeriformes > Falcunculus > Falcunculus frontatus. The sequence goes on from VZRV01008784.1 coordinate 87,658, forward strand.
CTGAGAAAAGGGAAAGTTCCTTTTATCAACTAGAAGGAAGCAAAAGGCCATTTCAGTCCCCTTTCACCCAGATGCTCCCCTTTCTCCACTCCGATCACTGTCAGACTGGCCAAGGAGTCCTTGACAAACATGACTCTGAATGAGTCAGCTTCTTGCCTCAGATGCAGGATGGGGGAGGCTTGGGATCAGGATGAGGATCAAGACAGATTAATTGGCCTCTGAGCAGAGCCTGGGGGAATTTAGAGGTGTTGCTGTTCTTCTGGACAGGAATTGGGGTGAGGTAGATGGTGCTGGAGAAAAGAAATGACCTTTGAATGGAGAAGAAAATGAATGTGGGGGTTGCTGCATTGCTCCTAATAGGGCTTATATGTGTCGGGGGCTGAGGGAGTCCAGTGTCCTGAAAGCAAAGATCAAGACAAGGAAACCTCTTGAACCTCCATCTCTGTGACACCTGGTACTGCTCCCCTCTGACTCAGATTCAGTCAGTGAGGCCCCACATTGGGGTGGGATAGGACACAGACAGCTGATTTTATCTAGATGCTGGCATTAGGATTTGGGAGATAAACGTCTCGCAGCTGCTTGAAGGCAGAATTTTTTTTTTTTTCACTAATTTTCTTTCCCCTTTGCACACTTCTCCTCTGCCCCTGGAGAAGGAACCAAACTATCTGCTCCTTTAAGATTGCACTACTGTAACGGTTTCAAGTCACTTGTGCGGGTGAGTAGATCACAGCATCCTTCTCCAGCTGATGTCCTGGGGGCACTAACTGACACAATTCCAGAGCTTTAGCCTGTTCTGAAATGGATGGTTATAGTGCAAGTGGGAGATCCGGATAAAAAACAGTTGGACTGTCTATCTACTTTCTCAGAAGCATCAAGTTGCTTCAGGATCTGGCTTTTAGTTCCAAGCTACTTTTTAATTGCTGGAATTTTGTTGCATATCAAGTAGGAATGTACAACTGGCCAGTGTGTCAGGGGCTCTCATGGGGTTGGAGAGGAAACATGGGTTTCCTCTGCACCTCTTGTTCCCCATCCTGCCTTCCCTCACAATTAAGTTGTTAAATTAAGTTGTTCAGTGCTCTGCCAGTGTTTTTCATGGATGCAGTCTAGAGAGCTGCTTGATCATTCTCTTCTGTTGTTCCCCTCACTTTAACAGCTGTCAGTTCCTGTTACACCTCTTGACCTAAATAAGAGGCTAATGCTGATTGAACCTGGTGCTGGAAAAGAAACCTTCCTGTTTCTTCCTGTCCTCCTGTTTCTTCCCCTTTTCATTCCCTTGGTGTTAAGGAGGAGAATGAGAATCCTCTGTGGACTGAGCTCTTCTGGCTTCCTGGAACAGAGCAGCCTTTACTGAAACAAGTTTGACCTGTTTGGTGATATTTGACAAAACCCCCTCAACCTTCTGGGCTGGCTGAGGTAGATAATGTGTAACAGTTACTGATAATCATGTCCTTAAGGTGGGGTGGCTAAGATGCCTCCAGGACACAAAGGTCTGTGCTTTTCCATCAGAAAGAAGAGGAGGCACCTGGACCTACAGGTCCTGGTTGTAACATTCTGTGTTAGACCAACAGGTTGGCTCCAAGGTGCAGTGCTGCAAGCTGGGGCATGAGAAGTTTGGAGGCCTCCCATGTGTACAAAGGGAGAAGCTACATCCAGCTTCAGAGTAATTCCTGACAAGCTGCCAGCGAGTGCCCTGGCTTAGTGGATTGTGGTGATCTCGTGGATGTTGGGGCAATAAGGCACAGTGTGGCTCTCTTCATCAGATGTAAGATATGAAATATATATATACTAAATATGCTGAAACCATGAACAATGTTAACTGGACTCTGGATTTATTGGTGTTCAGATGCTTAAATAAAGCTACATTAAAATCAGGAGTTCTGTTTATAAAACTGCTTTTAAGAAAAATGTAAATCTTGCTTCCCTTATTATTATGAAAAGTCCATTCATTATGAAAAGCCTAAACAGTCCAGGGTATAATATAATTAAATCTCCATCTGGGAGGCAAGGTATTATAAAAGCTTTTCTGGCTTCTAATAGGGTTAGTGTTTTGAAATTGTTAGAGCTGGGGCCGCAGCTGAAAGGCTGGGGAAGGACTGATGATGATTGGATTGTATTTGTATTTGCCTGAGCATTTTGAATCACAGAAAGGACAGAAATTGCTAGGTGGGCTTTGCTTCTTGAGAATGGCTTCAGGCTTAGCTACAGAAATGCTGTTTTCCAGTCAGTTCCCTGTGGTGGATGTGGGGGCTGTTTGGATGGTGAAGGTGACTTTTTTCCTTAGTCTGTGCTAAAAGATAGCACTGGAGAGTAATGGCCACTTAATGGAGACTTGGACTCTGATTGCTATTCAAGGCCACTGGATGACTGTTTTATTACGCAGATATTTTAGACTAGGCAGGGCTGAAAGGGCAAAGCACCTCCTGGCAGTTTCACCTGGCTCACAGGAGCAGTGAGATTTCTCCAGGATGTCTAGATTGAAGATGAGTGCTTTGACTCTTGATTCCAGGTGTGGTCTTGGTTATACAACCTAAACTTTGCACGGCTGGGTTAGAATTTCTATAAGCAGCTTCTGAAAGTGTGCTGCAGTGCTTCTAGAAGCTTGCAAGCCTCCTGAATAGCTCTGTATCCCAGCAAGATGGATGAACAAAAGGCTCTTCTGCCAGGAGGAAGGGACTGCCTCCAACTCCTGATCAAGTCACAGTACTGTGCTCCTGCTGCTTCCTGGGTAGAGACTGCCCTGGACCTGAGGTGTGCAAAGCAATTATAAGACAGGCTGGTATTGATCATGCACGAAAACGCCAGCTTTGTGCTGCTTTTGCAATAGTCCAAGCTTAACTTTTGGTTATGGCTGCTGGGCTTGAGAGCTCCCTGTGTGGCAAAATGGGGATGAGCAGTCTGATAACATTTTGTACCAGAAACACAGGTGGGACAAATACATTGTCACTCAGAAAGACAGCAATATGTATTATTTACTTCTGATACATGCTGATTCCAGAGTATCAGTCTTGTATGATGAGATGGAAAAAGCTTTAAAATGTCCAAGGATAGGATCTAGACCACAAGTCCTGAAGATGTTTATGACTGAGGACTGCTGCAAAACTCAACCCACAGCAGAGCGAGTCATTCACTTCCAAACTTTTCTGGATTGCTCATTCTGTGAGGGATGACCTTACATCAGTAATCCTTCCTCACTTGCAAGTATTCAATCCATGAATATTCTGTATTTTCCTTTAAGTTTCCATCAGACTGAAGCTTAGGGGGTTTATTTTCTGACACACGTCTGTGCATTCACAGAAAGCATTCAGTTTAACCAGACAGTCACTGCCCTGGTCAGTGTCTTGTTCTCCTGCCAGGCTTTTCAAAACAGTAGCAAACCAGATTTTTTTATTAGCTGCTAAACCATACAGCAATTTGAATTAAACCCACCTGTTTCCTTAATAGCACTTCTGAGCTGAACAAGTTCTTGGAGATCACAAGGACACTCATCCCATGTTAGGATTGAAGGTTAGTGACATGCACTTTACCTTTCCTGCTAAATACCCCAAAAAGTGATAAGTTGCAATTAATTATTTTGAAGCAGCTGAAAGGCAAGGAATACCAAACCTATTACATGTGTAAAATTGTGCTGTACTCTTAACACTATGCACTGGAATGTAAGCTGAAGTTGTTCTGTGTTTCAGATTGCTTTCCGATTTTATTATTTGATTTCTGGTTAATTCAGCACCTGGAAGTAATTTACTGTCAGTCTGAGTGGTTAAATAGCTGTTACAGGTATCTTTCATGATGTGCTGTTCTTTTGTATTAATTGTCACTTCTTTTTAATATCCTACCTCATTTTTTATTTTTTCCTGTTACCATTTATACACTCCATTTAGATCACTCCATTTTAATTAAAGTTCTTGGTATTCATTACCGTAAATAGTATTAAGTGGCTTTCTGTTGCTGAACCACATGAAGTCCTCTTCTTCCTTTTTTTTCCTCTGTAACAATTGATTCTAGGAATTTTGAGAACAATAGCACATCCTTTACAGAGGATGAGTTTGGAAAAAAGTTTCAAATTGTATTGATTCCTAGGCTGCGACATTGTTTCCTTTCCTTACCTTTTTTCCTGCTTTAGAATGGAACTCGGATGGTTTGAGTTCTTTGGATTTTTAACCTTTTTTTTAGTCCTCCTTCAGGGGAGGAATAACTTTTCCCCCCTCATTAATAGCTGTGCCTTCTCTAGAGATCTGTTAATGTAACATCTCTCCAGAGGCACTTGCTCCCTGGAGTGTATTTGTAGCAGTGCCTGCCTGAAGCCAGCTCCTCCCTTGGATTCTTTTTCTTTCAACGGTGGAGAGATTTCCTAACTTCTGGGGTGACTTCTCACTGCCAGACAATATTGTCATACTGTTCTGAAAGTCACCTAAGGTAAGGCTTTGGGGATGCTGACTTAGTAAAATTATTGCTTAAACTTCACTTTTTAAATTTTTCTTCCCTTTTAACCCTACTGTTTGGCCACAGTGGATAATGTACTTTTCCTGAGCATGTGCCAAAACCGAGTGAGTTTTCTATCCTACCTCATTCTAACAGTGTACAAAGCACAACTGGAATGGGGCAGAATTATTAAAGTTTGATTCAGACCCTTCTCCCTCCAGTGGGTTAATATTCAACTGTTTGGGAATATGAAATCCTCCAGAAATCTCATCTCTAAGATCCAGTTTCAAAAGTAGCAGCAATGCTAGACCCCAATGGCAAAGGTGAACTTCATGTGAGTTTGCACAAAGGCTTAATTTAAGATTCCTGGAATTTTCCATCCTTTCTTCCCTCTGTTTCCTTTAAAGGAATTTTATTGGACAATGGAAGAATTTTTCTGGAGGAGACTTAATGAGAAGGGGGCTAGTGAGCCTGAGTCATCTTTACAGCTGACAAATGTGTCCATTTCAATAAGTCACTACTCATGGCTTAAGCATGGTTCGCTCCCATTGTGTAAATGCACAAGCAGGGCTGTGGTTTGGCATCTGGGACCTGCAACTTGGTGTAACATTTCAGAATCATGACATTCACTTCGTTTGTGGGATTGTTTGGGCAGCTGAACAACAGCACCTTCCCCGTGAGCACTGAAGGCTGCTCTTGTTTGCTCTGCAAGACTTGTACGACTGGACACCTTACCAGAATAAAAGTTTTAATTTGCATTTTCTTTCTATGTCTGCTTTCTTTGGTGTTTCCTGTGTATAAAGGCATTCAGCCTTCCATGATGTCACTTTTCAAAAGACAGATGTTAATAATTCCAGCTATTGTGTAGGATTATTGGGTTGTTTTACTCATTACACAAGTCCTTGTGGATTATGATAATCCCTTCTGAATTAAGTAGATGTACAGAGGAAGAGGTACTGCCCTTTGACAAGTTGGGGCTGTGTCACGGATTTCACTATCACTTCAGCAAGTGTCTGAAACAGTTTCTGTTGCTGAATTTGAGGCTGTTGGAGCTTGTCTGCACAGTCCTATGGAAGTCCAGTTGGGTTTTCAAACTGCGTACATGGCACTCCTTCCATAGGAAAGGGACAGGGAGTGAAGGCAGTGGAGACAGCTGCCTGTTGCAATAGGCATTGTCTTTAGAGTGGTAAATTATTTCAGTATCTGCCTTTCCCATGGACTCCTTAACTGGAAATGCTGGCAGATAGTGTCTTTCCCAATTCATGATGTGTTACAGAGAATCAGCCTGTGACTTGCAAAGAAAATCTGAGTATCTGTGCAGCTCTTTTATTGTGTAGAAAGGTGTTTCTCTTGTGTTTTGCCTTCCCTCATTTCCTTTGTCCTTGGCTACTTGACCACAGTGACATTGGCCCTGCTTCAGACAGATAACATAAACAGGCTTTGAAACAGGTGAGTGGGAGTTTGTAGTGTTGTTTATTGATGAGTTTTAATGAAATGCAGAACTGAGCCAAGAACGGAGAGGACGAAATGCCCCTTGTCATCTAAGGCTCACCTGGACCTCAGCTTCTTTTGGCAAGGATTCACCTGGTCTTTGAGGAGCTAAGGAAATCATGCTTCCCTTTGCTCCTTGTTTCTCATTAAATATTCTGTCGCTTGTTGCTGATCATATCAAAGACTTCAGGAAAAGTGAGGTGGTCCAGTGGAAATTTTTCCTCAGTGATAACCCTGGCAGCGCCGCAGCAGAAGTTTTGGTGAGAGTGCTGAGCTGCTTGAGCTGGCTTGGACCCAAATAGCTTCAATAGGAACCCTTACTGAGGAGAAAATTGGGTTAATCGTGCCAGTCCAAAAGACATTTGAAACACTTGATCTGTACCTTTCTTACAGACATGGGATGGGCTTTGGCAGCCTCCAGTGGAGTTTGCCAGAAGTTTTCTTGCAGAGCTGGCAGGAGAAAAGTTAAGAGTCTGCAAAAAGAGCTCTTGGAGGGGGAGGAAGGGAAGGAAAAGGAGCCATTTCCCAGTTTTGTCAAAGTACTGTCAACCTTTCTATGTAAACTTACTGGGAGAGAAGGCTTTACAACTGTGGCATCCTTCTCTTTGACTTTTTTTGGGATTGTGTGACCAGAGTGGTTTTCCTCTTGCTGGAAAGCTCTTTCTGAGCCTCAAAATAGGGGCATGGCTGGAGTGGCAAAGAACAGAACTCCTAAGGACAGACATGGAAAGCTCCTTGAACCAGGATGGGTTTTATCTCCTGGTAGTTGCTGCATTGTTTGCTGTGATCTGCTGTTTATATTGCTCAAAACATTCCATGGAACAGGAAAACTGTGGTTTGCTGTTGTGGCATGAACCAAAACAGCCTCTGGAATCATCGTGTGTGCGTAAGGTGAGGAGTGGAGAAGGTGACGTGATAAATAGCTGGAAAAAACCATCATGTCTGGGAATGAGAAGGGCATGACACGATAGTGACGGAGAGGGACTAAGGAGTGGCGTGGGAGTGTTTTCCAGGAGTGTTTCTCCAGGATTGCTGCTTCCTGGGGAGGGGTGAGGTGGGTCACAACAATCAACTTGCAGGCAACAGCCTACAGCACGTATTTTTCCCCACTGGTCATGCATTCTCTTTAACATTTCTGCTCCATCAGTTGATGAGAGACTGTTAAGAGGAAGTAGGAACTACTGGAATATTTTTTTGAGCTTTGCAACACTGGAGACTGGGGTTTTTTTCCCCCCCTCTCCAGGTTTGTAGTCCAGTGAGTAAAGTCTCTGGCAAAATTTAGCTTTTTAAACTACTGAATTCATATCCTCCTGTGTACAGGGAAAAGCCTGAAAGTTAAACGCATAATTTCCTCTTTATCTAAAGAAAAAAAAAAAAAATTGAATAAGGTGCGTAGGGATTTTATCCACAATCGATCTCCTTACAGAATAGAAAACTTCATTTTTTCAAACAACCTCTCTTTAAATGGATTTTCAGTTGGTAGGACATAAACACTTTTCTGTGAGCATTTTGCATTCCTTCCTTTTGTTGGGTTTTCCTTTTGGCTGGGTGAGCGATGCAAGAACCCGCCCCCATGGTGTTATTTTTGTGAAGTGCTGCTGCAAGGGTGTTTTCAGTGTTTCCTGTAGGAGCCAAACACATTTTCTCCTAGAGAGAAAAACCTTCCCCAGGGACTCCTGATGAGAGGGGTGTGTTGTCTGGGAGCGCCACCGCTGGGCTGGCAGCTGTTCCTCCCTCTCTGCCTTTTAGACACACTTTCTGCATTTTCGCTCTCTGGTTTGACCTTTGGGTGGATTTGGCTTTGCTTATTTTTAAATATTACATGAACTTCTGGAGCTGCAGGAGAGTGAACCGAGCAAGTGAAAGTGTAAATTACCAAAAAGCAGCTGTGAATGAAAATAGAAGAAGTGTTCTTTATGGGTTTTACCAAACCCTTAGTGAAAGCTCTTTACCACCCTTTAGTCTGTAGGTTGTGGAGCCCTTTCAGGGGATATGCTGAGGTGCTGGCAGGACTCACTGACTGAGCAAAAAGGGGTCTGTAAGAACCTGAATCGGTACTTTAAATTTGTTCTAAGACATCTTGATCTTTTATTCACATGTGATTCTTATTTTCCCCCCCCCCCCTTTATCTTATTTACCCCTGCGATTACCAGTTTAACTGCCCTATTTTTAAATCTGGGTTATTAATTAAAAGTGATTCCTCCTTGGAGCTAAAATGTTCATCAAGTTTATGATTGCACTTGAACAGAAAATTTTTGTGTGCTTTATTACCACCGAGAGCCAAAGCAAAACTGTGCAGCCCTGAATGTCCCTGCCAGGAACAAAGAGCTGGTGATGGGGACAAAAATCTCTGGAGCTGTGCAAGAGTCCAACTGCCTAGTGCTGCCTTTTATCACATGCTGGGACAAGGATCACGTGGAGAGGCGGGGAATCAGCCCTGCAGAGCCCGGGTGGCATCGTGGTGTTGGTGGTGGGATCTGGGGAGCTTCTGCCCCGATGGCATCCGTAACCCAGCATCAGATCCAGCAGGTAAGGAGCTGCTCTCCTGGGCGGGAGCGTGTCGAGAGTGCAGGTGGGTGACGCTGTGTGCAAGATACAGTCACTGCTAGTTAACCTGTCAGCAGGTCTAGCAAAGATCTGCTTTACAAACACTGTATACTCTCCTCAGCTTCTTGTATTACATTAATTTTAGTGTGTGAGTGTCGTGGCTACAAACTTTTCTGGGGGCAGCTTGTCCCATAGAGCTGCTGGAGGGATTTCTCCTGTGTCCCTTCTGTCTGTGCTGCTCAGCTCTCATCCCTGAACTCGAAATCTTCCTGGCAAAGGATAATCTCCAGGGTATTCTATATAAAGAAACTGAGTTCACTGCCAACAGAGTTCATTTTGTAAAGCATTGTGTAGTGAACTGTGAGAAATCACCCAGGGATTTTTTCCTTAGAGAGAACAAAGCTTTCCAGTTTGTAAAGGAATCTCTGATTTGGCACACAAGTATGAATGCCTTGTTTGCGTTAGTGGGCTTGGTAGTTTAATAGTTTCTGGTTACAGGTCTTAGATAAGATATTCTTGAACCACAAAAGGCTCTAGTGATGAGATCTTCCCTGCTTTGTGTAGACTGAGCGATTGAGATAGATTATTCTTAACTGTTTGGAATTTCAGCCTCTTAATGAATCTTTTGCAACAGAAACCCCTCCTGCAAGTAAAAATTAAGAACATGCTGCCTGGCTGCAGAGCTGGAGCTGGGATGCTTTTCACCCTTGTAAAGGGCCAGAACTGTTTTCTCTTGCTTTGCGCTGCTTCCCCCGAGGACTCTGGGGAAGAGCAGTCACTCCGTTTCTTCCAGTTCCACAAGGATGGCTTCCTTGTCCTGGAGCAGTTTTTCAGCGCAGAGGAGTGTGACAGCATGAGGAGCCAGATCCAGAGAATCGTCGCGGAGATGGAAGTGCCGCCGCATTGCCGCACCGCCTTCTCCACCAGGGAGGAGGAGCAGCTCCAGGCGCAGGTACCGAGAAGGGCAGGGCTGCCCCCGATGGAGCGCTGGAAGGAGGAAGGGGAAAGGCAAATTGCTGATTAGGGTTCACTCTGGGGGAACATGACTCTTTCTTCTACCTGAACATAACACCGGGAGAGGAATTTGCTCTCCAGCTTTCTGCAAATGTTTGCTGGGGTCTTACCAAGAGTCTTATCAGTGTATGGCTCTGCCGTGCTTTCAACCCCCGGTAGCCACAAGCAGCTCTCACAGATCACTTTGTACATGTTCTGCAGACAGAAAACTGGTTATTTTCCAGGCAGCCAGCAAAAGAAAAGCAAGGGTAACCTCTATGTGAGAGGTTCTTGTAAAGCCCTGATCAGTACCAAGACATGTAGTGTTGTGGAAAGCCTTTTTATGAGTGATTTTTCACTGTTTTGTTTATGCTGCGGCTTGGTGGGAAAAAGATGCAGGTGAGTGTTAATGTTTTGATTGAGGGTTCATTTATGTTTTTACAAGGATGTTATCTTTACTGGACTCTTATCCCTGGCAGGGTAGCTCGGATTATTTCCTAACCAGTGGAGACAAGATTAGATTCTTCTTTGAGAAAGGTGTTTTGGATGAGAAAGGTAAGCCCTGGCCTGAGTTAGCCACACGGAGGGGATGGGAAAAGGCTGAGTGAGGGATCAGGGGCCAGTTTCCAGCTTAAGGAATGATTCCTGCTTTGCACACAATGCTAAATTATGATTTTGTTTTGTAGGTAACTTTCTAATTCCAAAGGAGAAGTCTGTCAGCAAGATTGGCCATGGTATGTTTAAAGGATGGGGCTTGGAGAGAGATGGACAAAAGAGAAGTGGTTTTCAGACATGAGGACTTCTCCAGACCTACTTACTGTACATAACTGCCTCTGTAATTCTCTCCATGCTGCCCCTCGCTCTCTGCTCTCAAAGGACTTAATCTTCTGTTCCAACCCTTTTCAAAAACCCCTTCTCAGAGATTTTTCAGCGATGAATAGCTCAGAGTCACTGACATGCGAAAGTTTGGACTTCAGCCCTTGGCTCTTTTATGTAAGAGATTTGCTCTAAAAATTTACCACCTGAGACTGGTGACATTCAGTACAGACCAAACTCTCTCCCGTGTCCTATACTGTGTTGGGTTGCCGATGTTGAAGCTACCCTCCCTCCTGTGGTGTCACCAACACCTTTTCTTTACCCTTAGTGGTTTCAGTGTGACCTATTTCCTCTCTTCCAGTTCCTGGACTTGCATTTTGATCCCTTTTGTTTTCAAACAATATGTGGAAAATGAGAGCAGGATTCCCTGCGCCTGCAAACGTGTGAACTTTGTTCAGACTAAACTTCACTATAGTTGGAAGTTCAGTACTGAGAGTTCTTGTTCTTTGGTTTTCTCAGAAAAACACTCTCCCCTTCCCAGGCCCTCTGCCACTCTGTCGCTCTTCAGCTTTTCCTCAGGGGAAGTGAAATCAACTCTAGATTCCTGCTGACTCAGCAATTTAACAATTCAAAAGCCTTCTCCAGTCTTATTTTCTGTAATTACTCATTTTGGTCAAGTCTCATCCCTTGCTTGAGAGCAGCTCCTGCTGGAGCTGGGTGTGTGTCCTTGTGGCGTGATCAGGATGAGCTGGAAGCACAACTCTGAGTCTTTGCTTTGTGGATTTGTCAGAGCTGGGTTGCAACAAGTGTCTGCACAAACACTGACCTGCTGGCTGGGCTCTCTGAAGGCCATCAAAGATGAGCTCTAGCTCCTTTTTGCAGTACTTCACTTTTCTGGTAGGCCTTAAGAGGTGTGTTTTTAAAGGATTAATTCACCCATATGCCTCAGGGTCGTGTGTAGTGGTTGTCACTTGTGTAATATAATACTAAGTCACATTTTGTTCACTTTTATACACTGGCTTTAATATATGTGCAGTTTGTGGCCAGGGAGTGATTATATTTATGGTCTTTAATGATGATTGTATAACCTGTAAGTGTCCTATCACCTTAGGTGTGATAAGCCACATTTCTATGTCTTGGAAGGGATGAAAATTTCTGGCTGCAATTTATCCTGCTTGGCTGTGGTGTCTGCAGCTCATCACTGAGAGCTGCCACGTTCTCTTCCTGAAATCTTCCATCTGAGCCTTTTCTTTCCCCTTAGCTCTACACGCTTATGATCCTGTCTTCAAGCAAATCACCCACTCCCCCAAGGTGCAGGTGAGCTGTTACTGCTTCCTAGATTGGTATGGGGAAAAAAAATAAATTGCAGAGTAGTTAATTAGTTTTCTTATGCTCCCAGGGCAACTCATTTTGTCAGTGAAAGGAAATTTAAATATCTTCAAAGAATAATGTTAAATAGTGTGCAGAAGACATAAATCTTGGAAAATTTTCTTGCAGGAACTGGGAAGAAAACTAGGCCTTGAGAGACCAGTAGTTGTGCAGAGCATGTATATCTTCAAGGTACAGTAATTCAAGTTGTCTTGTCACTCAAGAAATAAGACCCTGATAGGTGAAAAGCTGTGAAACTCTTCACACATCACTTTTTTTTCTTTGCAGCAACCTGGCATTGGTGGTGAAGGTGAGATTTGTGTTATCTCTGTATCACACTGCAGATAATGCTCCTTTAGGAAAGGAATATTACCAAGGAAAAGGCTCAAAATCAGACTTAAACCTGTGAGTTTGGTGGTCCAAACCTTCTTAAAATGATCTTTGAAATCCACATTTTTTCGGAAAAGTTTCTACATCATATGCAGCTTGAACAGAGAGCTCTTTTTACATTTGTAGCAGGATGAAAGGTAGTATTTTAATGTAAAATTTAATATGTGTGATAGGTGGGTGGGCAGAGGAGGGCTCTGAGTCGGGGAGATGCAACCCTGAAGTCCTTCTAGAGGAACTGAATCCCACTAAAGACCCCAGTGACAGTCTCTCCTTGCAGTAACACCACACCAGGATGCCACCTTCCTGCACACGGAGCCTCTGGGCAGGATCCTGGGGTTCTGGATCGCTCTGGAAGATGCCACACAAGAGAATGGCTGTTTGTGGTTCATCCCTGGCTCTCACACCAGTAAGAGCATGTGTGTGACCACTGCTGGTCACAGTTCTGTTTTTCCCCACCTGTAGAGCACACAGGGCAGCTTTAAACCTCTGCTCACCTAAAGATTCACTCAGTGAGTGTAATCATAGTGCACTTCAGATTTTAAGCCACTCAATCCTGAAATCCTGGAGCCAGCTGTACTCATATCATGGTTTATGCTCCTATAGAAAGCACAAATGGACCAGAGGCTGGCTTTGCACAAGTGTGGGACTATTTGTGTTCCTAAGAGTCTGTTGCAATGCACAGAAGGGGCCAAACAAAAGGCAGCTGTTTTATCTGTTTCTGCCACAGCTGGAAAATCCTAAATCTCTACTTAATGAAAAAGACCCCACCCAAATTACTAAGGGAAGTGTGAATATAGTCATTATAAAGTTCCTATCATTGCCAAGAGAAATCACTGATATTGTTCCTTTGCTGTGCAGAATGTAGCCAGGGGGTTAATTTTTGTGTGTTTGCTTATTCTGTGGATTTGCAGATGGGATTACCCGGAGGATGGTCCGTGCAGCTTCAGGTGCCTCAACATGTGTAGAGTTTGTAGGGTCAGAGCCAGCCTACGATGACAAGCAGTTCATACCTCTGCCTATAAGTAAAGGTACAAACAGCCCCAAACGTGGCGCTTCACAGCTCAAGAAAACACAAGGGAGCTAAAATCATATTTTAACCCTTGCACCTTCCCTTCCACTGGAAAGCCAGAGCTCATCTTTTGGAAAACAGCAGTCCAGGTGATTCTTTCCCATAGGTGGACTCATCCTCATCCATGGTGAGGTCGTCCATAAGAGTGAACTCAACAGCTCGGAGTCTTCTCGCCACGCATTCACCTTCCACGTGATGGAAGCCAAAGGCACCACCTGGAGCAAAGAGAACTGGTAAGGTCATGATCCTCACAAGTGGCTGAGGAAATTGAAGCCTTTCCAATGCAATAGTCGGGATAACTGTTGGGGGTCTTGCCTGTCACAGTTTGTTGATAGTGCCTCAGTTGGCGTTGATTTTGTACCTGCAGAGCTGGAATAGCCTCTGAAGTTTTGCTTTTACCTCTTCTTTACTTCCTAGGCTCCAGCCAACTCCTGAACTGCCTTTTCCATCACTCTACACTTGAAGTTAGTGACTGGCTTGTGGAGTCAATAGCTGATCAATATTCCTTCCTGATTGTTCATTCACAGTCTCTTTAAACACAGCCTTCACTAGATCAGCTCTCAATGTTCATTTATCCTCCTCCTCAAAACCAGGACTATTATCACAGCCCAAAGCCTGCAGTAGACAGAAGCTTCTACTGCAGCAGGAGCCCTGCCAGTATGAGAGTAGTCACCCAGTTCTTTGGGTAAGGAAACATCTTCAGTCTTGAAAACAAACCAGTTAAGACCATTGCACCTTGGTTGGAACCATTTCCCAAGTATTTCTCCTTGCAGATACTCAGTATTTTGTTGTGTTTAAGAGCTTAAGTGCATTTTTTGGCTGGTTGATTCCAGTAATGCAGGTGAACATGTTGTGGAGAGAAGCTTGATTTTCACCTCTAGGTTTCTGTCCTATTGTTGGAATAACAGTGATTTAAAACAATCTTGTTGTGAGCAAAATGAAGCAGGAGGTCTGCTTTTTATAGTCAATCTTCTAAATACTCCTTGCAGACTGTAGCTGAGTGTTTTGTCTCTGGGTATGTTGATTAAAAATATGACAATTCTTAAAGATTCGTGTTGAAATGATGGAAACAAAGAACCTCAATCAAACTCTTTACACTTAAATAAAAAGATGGAAATTCTCCTTTTCATCTCCATCATCTTTTCTTTGAGGAAGACACAGTGTGACCTTCTCCCAACAGATGGGGACAGTGCTAAATTGGCTGGTGAGCAGTTGGAACTCTCAATATGCACAAGAACAATTTCTATCCCCGAAACCTCACCAAACCCAAACCAACTTATAGCAAGGAATGTTTGGAAATGCAAGCTACATCCCAGGCAACCTCCAGCCTGTATCCTGAACTGAACAGAAGCTGTGCAGGTGTGATTTCACCAGCACTGGTGCAGTGGCAACCCTGAGATAGGAGCCCAGTGTCCCCAGTGCAGGAATTATATCAGAGTAACCCTAAGGCTGCTGAGGGCTATGGTAGAGTGAACCCAAATCTTACTGACTCATCCCTTTCAAAAGTAAATTGGGGAGCTGGGTCATAGCAACAGCAGGAACACTGAATGCAAAGTTCCTGCATTCAAAAACGACCTTTTCTGCAGTTTGTTTGAAAGTTGGAAGCAGGGTGGAAGGAAAGCAAATTTCTCTACCTCTGGTGCAATTTATGATGTCAATGGTGAAGGCTGTGGCTTGTGACAGAAGCAACTCAAGTTTTGTTTGTCTTTCCATGAGAGAAGTTAATAATTTAGAATTCTGCTGAGGGATAGTTTGTCCTGACTTGCACCACTACCCGCAGTGTGCAAAACCATCTCCTCTAAGTGCATAAATAAAATGAAAAAGCTGGATTGATTGGCAGGATTTCCTGTTAAATGTGAAGGAAACAGCCCAGCAGTTACTGAGTCTGGTTTCCTACAGAGTATCTGACAATTTACTGTGTTAGTAACCAGCTCCAGCCAACTTCGGCATCCCCAGGAAAGGCAGCACCAAATCCCAGGAGCCCTTCCTAGGCAAGGGGATGAATTGGGCAATGTTGCCTCTCAGCTATTCCAGTCCTGGCTTGTTGCAGGGACACACAATATTGGATTCTGGAGCCAATTCTGCTGACCCAGAGACTGGTTTCACTCCACCCCTGGTCTTATGCTTCCTCTCAGGACATGCTCCCTCTCAGAGCTACAGGGCTGCAGGACAGTGTTGTGTAAGGTACCTTGGACTTCCCCCAAACTGTTCCCAAAAGTGAATTAAAATAAGGGTCAGAAGTGAACTTCATGATGCAAACTAGAATCCTGGAATGACAATCTCCTGCTTGGACACATCCCTGGAGACAGGAAGAGGCAGGGAGGACACTTGTGTTTTGTTCTAATGGACACCTGGCAAACCAGTGAGAAGAGACTGTTGATACAGAAGGGTTTAATATATAAATATGGTTTTTCTGGCCACAAAATGGTAGCTGTAATTTTAATTAAATAGATGGAATTCAGTGGCTTTAGTCAATTTGTTCATAGAAGCATTTTTATAAATTATTTGATTAAGCATCTGGCTGAAAAAAATGGGAAAAGTAGGAAACTGCTATAGTAGAAAATTTTATTGACTTCAACAGATTTTCTGCTTTCAGGATTAATGTGTAATTAGTTTTAGCTGTGACTTTGCTTAATTTCCCCCCCATACTCATTCCAAATGAATTTAGAGATTAAATCTTGAGAAAGATAAAACATTTTTCTTGAAAGCAAACTTCAGGGCTAAAGATTTGCTGTTCTCATTAGTATAGTCTGGAATGAGCAGTGTCTGACATTCCCAAACCTCCACCACCCACCCTGGATAAACTCATCTGTGGCAGCTACTGATTTTGGAGTTGTGTTTGTGCATCGTGGTGTGCTTTTGGCTCTTGCTGATGAGGACTGGACACAGCTGGACACTTGTACCTGGTTCCTGTGCCTACCCTCGTTATCAAACATGCTTTACATTGTGCTTATACAGAAATGAGAGTTCACACATCAAACACAAGATGCAGGACTTGTTACAGAAAACAAGGTGCAGTACAGAGGTAGCAATATCTGAGAGATTTGCTTGTTTATTTTTTCCTCTCTAATTGACTTACCTCTTCTTCCTCTGCTTCCCTTGGGCACCCAGAAGAAACTTAAAATTGGATTATTAAACACAAGTGCTGTTTTTATCAGTCATGTTGGCTGTTGTTAGAACATAAATCCAGCTATTTTTGACAGGGGTAAAAACAAGACCAAATCAAAATCTTTATTTTAAATAAAGTCTTTTTCATTTCTGTTCTCAACAATTTTCTCCGCTGTACCAAAAGATAAGCTTTGAGCTTTCATTACAGTGCATTTTCTAGTACCACTTTTCTCTAGGAAGGGAGAAAACTGTTCCTGGGAGTGCTTCTATACCATGAGCATGATCTGGAGGTACAGAGGCAACAGCAGATTATCAATTTGGGTAGTGTAAGCTTCCAAAAGAGAAACCAAACTCACAGATGCCAGAATCCAGGCATAGCTGGAGTTCAGATTCACACTGCTGTCAAAGATCAGAATGAGAGCCACAGCAATGATCTGAGCAAAAATAGCTGTCATTGTCCCTTCAAAGGTCTTCTTTGTTCCTGGCCATTTGATTTCCCCCATTGTACTGCCAAAAACAGAGGCAATGGTGTCTCCTACCCCTACTGCCAACACCCCAGAGTAGGGGACCAGTGCTCCTGCCCCGGGCAGGGTGCCTTTAGGAGCACAAGATCTGGGAAACAACCACACTGGGAGGGACATGCCAAGGAGAAGATAAATATGAGTCAAGATTAGAGGTCCACTGTCTCTTTCATCCAAGAAGAGAGAGAGCAAATGCCTCAGGGTTTGTCCAAAGGGTTTGATCCTGAAATACCGAATGTACTCTAAGAAGATAAACACTGCCAGACACAGCACTGCAGCAACGTAGAGGAGCTGGCGGTCATAAATTAGTCCAGGAACATAAGTAGCTACAACAATGAAATGGAAATATTTCCTGGTTATAGTTGAGGCCTGGTGTTTTTTAGATTCAGATGATCTCTTGGCATTCTGGTAGAAAACCACACCACATGCTGAGGCAGCCAAGAAAGTCCAATACACAAGAAGGTAAAGTCTTGTCTGTGTCTGAAACAGAAACTGGAGCAGCCAGAACAAAGGGTTCCTCTGGATCAGTCGGTATAGCCAAGGCATGATGACCCCTAAGCCTAACACTGCCGTCATCATGTGGAAAAACATGGAAGAGATCCATGTGCCCGAATCCAAGAAAACAAAGAGCACAGTGAAAAAAAGACCAAGAAGAACAACTCCAACAACTGCTACCAGAAGGAAGAAGTCAATGGGATCCCTTCTGCCCTCAATTACATTCAGTGAGCGTTTAATGAGCTGATTGAGAACAAAACTTACACCTGCAAGAACCAGCAGCGCTTCTCCGGGAGTAAAACATCGAGGCAACAAGTACAGCAAGATCATACTGAGGTAGACAAAAATGAGCAGCACTTCTAGAACCTCTATCACTTCCGAGACAGTCAAGGAATGTTTCATGGTGTAGATAATTACGCTGCCAGCAATACCAGTCAGGATGCAAGTGTTGGTTGGCACAGGTTTGGTGATGCCAACTGCTAAGACGGACAGGAAGAGAGCGAGCAGCATTCCCGTGGAAGCCACAACAATGCCAAAGCGCTCGAAGTACACGATGCCGGCAGCCCTGCACCTCTCCTTCATCACCACCCCCAGCAGGGGGATGACCATGCTGGCGGGCAGGAGGCCGCTGTTCGCTGCCCCCCGGAACTGGAACACGGCTCCCCCCAGCTGCAGCAGCCGGTCCCATTTGAACTGGACGTAGAAGGCCTGGATGGCCAAAGCAACGGTGCACCAGGAGAACCGGTCCCACACCACCGTGTGCACCGACAGCACAATGATGAACACCAGCAGTGACTCCACCAGCACTGCTTTGTTCAACATGATTCCAGCCCAACGTGCCTCAAGCTTGCAGAATCTCAGGAGTCCCAATGTGCTCAGTTGTCCATTAGGAAGAATTCCCTTCCATGCTACTGCAATTCCTATTAAAAAAAACCAAAACCAAACAATTAAAGCAACTACTTGGACAGTTAAAGTGTTTGCATAGCTATTTTGTTCTTAAACTCAATTTAAACTGATAGTTATGTGCCCATCGCTAATGTCAACACACAGATGATTAAAAAAAAAACAAACCAGTGAGGTGAGCCAATCCTGCACTTCACTTTCTCAGAGTTAAGGCTCACAGCCCACTGACAGCTGCCCTGCAAACCAAACTTTCCTTTAAACTTTTGGACTGGAAGATAAACAGTTGAGATAATCAGCAACAGCCATATTTACTCTGTTAGGTTAAATCTCATCCTATCTTCTTCAAATTGTGGGCATTGACAACATTGTGCAATTCTCACCAGCATTTATTGCCTTCTAGCAACCTTGATTTCTCTGTGGATATGTAATTTAATAATCAGCCATGTGTAAACCTCTGCCATTACACTGGCACCTCTTCTGGGGTCTTTGAAGGTCTCAGGTTCTTTATTTCTGTTAGAAATATTATGGCTGATCCAGTTGCAAAACAGTGGTTTACTTCATCCTTTCTGGTCCACCCTTAAGCTCATTAGCAGGAAACTCTTATTAAATTCCGCTCCCCAAGTCTCATTGCCAATATATACACCAGCTTCCTCATGGAAGGCCAGAAGTTTACCTAAAGTTCTCTTCTGGGTTTTCACCCAGTGTTGAATGGTGACACCAGATTACAAAGCTGACAAAGTAATAGCAATATTACAGAGGAACTATTACAGTTTGTACTGTCAAACTTCCTTAGACTGTGTGTCTGCAGTGTTTAGATATTTATGACTTTGTACTGAAAACTTAATTATTAATAGATTGTCTTTTGGCATCCTTATTCATATAGCCTGAAATACTTGATTGCAAAACAGCTTCATTACATGCACTGTAGCTATACAGCTCCATCAGGCCAAGTGTAATCTTCTGTCATCACAATTAATTTTTAAACAGGAGAAGAATTAATCATACAGTCAATAAAACAGAACTGGTCTGGGGCAATAGCTACCTCCAGCCAATAATGGTTTTGGGGTCCTACTCCTTGCTGTTTCTGAGCGCTGGGGAGGGGGAAGCCTAAGGCTTATTTGGGAAGAGGCAGAGTAAGTATCACCTGCCAGCCAAAGACAGAGTCCTCCTACTCAGTCTGGCAACGTTAAGGTTGCACCCCAGCTCCTGTACCAATGACACATGACAGCTTCCCCGCCGGGCTGCCTGGCTGTAAGACTAAGCAGAATTTCACCCTGGGTGAGGTCTCTGATGCAGCAGCTCTGAATGTTTAGACCAGACAAATCTGCAACGCGAAGTATTTCACTGCTGAATTATTTCGTTTTCTTGTGCTTGCCGCAATCCCCTCCTCCACACCTTCTTTAGGGTAATGTGAAGCTCCTCGGCACTGCCGCTCTCTCATCACCGAACGGGACCCGTCAAGTTCAAGCCAGACAAAGCGTTTTCTGCCCCTTTCGCGATCCGCATCCCGGTTGCTCTGGGCAGGGAAGCTTCCCGCTGACGTGCTGCCAAACATTTGGTAGCCCTCGCCTCGCCCCTGCCTGCTCCCTCTCTTCCCCACGTCCCCGCAGCGCTGTGGACTCCCCTCAACCCGCGGTCTGCCCGCGCCCTGCCCTTCCACGCTGCTCGCCGCCGCCTCCTCTCCCACCCAGCCGCGACACCCACAACCCAGCCTCCGTTACTGGGAACTATATCCGCCCGCGGAAGGTGTCGAAGGAGCTCCCGGGTGATTGCCGGTTCCAGCGCGTAGCTGCGGCCCCGCCCCCGGGAGCCCAGCGCGCACCCACCTTGCAGGACGCCGCCATCTTGCCGCGCCGCCTGTCACATGACCCACCGGTGGGGGCGTGCCCCAGAGAGCATCACGTGACGGGGGCGAGGGCGGGGAGGCGGGGCCCGGGGTCACGTGAGAGCGGAGCGAAGATGGCGGCGGGCGGGCTGAGCGCGAGGTGCGGGGCTGCGGCCGCTCGGGCGGAGGGAAGGCGGGAGCAACGCGGGGGCGGCCCCGGCTTTCGCTGCGGGCGGACCCCGCTCCGCGGGACCAGGGGCCGAGAGGGGCCGGCGGGGAGGGGGCGCAGCTCGGGGCCGGGAGGGTTTAACTGCGGCGGAGCGCGCGCCGGGCTGGCCCCGCCCCCGCCTCGCGCGCGCGGTGGGGCCCCGCCCCCCCGCTGAGGGACCCTCAGGGACCCCGGGGCCCAAAGACCGGAGCGAGCAGCGGCTGTCGGGGATTTTGTGGTTATTGTATTTTGCCGTACGAGATGAGAGGCTGGGCAGGACTCCGTAGGAGCCGTTGCTTTGGCGGGGCCGGGGGTGCCCGACAGGCGCTCAGCTCTTCCCTGAGGGCGAGGGGCGCGCCAGGGCCGGCTGCACCTCCCACACGGCTCCTGCAAACGTACAAGTCAAAATAGACACGTGGAGATGTGTAACGGAAGCGATTCAATGAATCCCGTGTTCAGTGATCATCTTACTTCGGTGGTTTCGTTTCTCCAGTTTCTGTTTTTTGTCATTTATTATAACGCTTTTGTGCTCTGGAGTTTCCTTAGTGTCTAATTTTTATTAAATGAATGACACCACTGTTACTTGTGATTGTACACAGAGAGCTTTCCTTCCTTAACTGTCTTGGAGCCTTATGAATTAGGGCACACCAAACCACGGTCTGTTTTGTTCACAGAAGGGGTTGTGAGGGAGTGAAAAGTGGATGGGTACGCTTTGCTAGGCTAGGGCTCAGATTTGACAATAAGTGAAAGAAACTGTGCTCAAGACAAATGAAGGCACCGATCTAACATGATCACTGAACCTGGGATTCATTGAACTGCTTCTTTTACATTGCTGTTCAGTTCTTGGTAAAATTCTGGGCCTTTGGGTGCTCTATGTGGGCTGGGGAGGTTCAAGTCGGAGAAGTGCACCCAACTATCCAGGAATGAGCAGGGAGAAATTATGTTGATGAGTGTGCTGGAAATAGCAGGCGTTGTCATTCATTAAGTGTCACCACATGTCAGAAGTCACAGATGACTTTTACTGCCACAGTGAGTTATTTTAATAATTTATTCTAAAAATAAGGCAACGAGTGTTCTTGTGTAGACAGTCTGCGTGGGGAGTTGGGGTGTTTAGATCCTCATTTGTAATATGTTGCTTACAAATCATCATTTGTCTGAATGAAATACTCTTTTTGGCAAATAGATTTTCTCTGAACTGTTGTAGGGAGACTTTTTTTTGAATGCACGTGCCAGGGCCAGGATGTGATCTGTAATTCCTTATAGTGCAGGTTGGCTTTTCTACAGAATTCTCACAAAGAAACAAGAAGCTGAGTGTAAATGTTCTGGAGTCTGTGTAAAGATGGTGCAGTTTTTCACTTCACACAGTTTTCTGCTCTGCTTAGAGTGGAGGATGAAACTGATGGAAGAATTACTTTGAAGGAGAGCATTGAATGTAACAATAAAATACTGCTCTATGCTTTCATTAAATTTCTTCTTAGGAGCCTTAAGTGTTCAAATAGCAAAATCAAATTGAGCTGGTAACCTGTTATCAATGTGAAGCTTTGATATGAATTCACAGGTCTTGCTGTGTCAGTTGTCACCCTCTCTGGGTTTTTCCTTGGTTTTTCTAGGACATCTGAAACTCATTAGCTAAAAGCTAATGTTCCTTAAATCATTTTTCTTGCATTGCAGTGTCATTTGCTGCAAGTTAATTGCAGGTTTGAAAAGTGTAGGCTAAATGGAAGCCTGGAATAACATTCATCATGAAAATACTCTCCACTTTCTCCTTGTGTTTACAGGAGCAGCAGAGAATTATGGACAATTCTGCTGGGCAGATCAGCTTTAAGAGAACCAGTAAGTCCATGTCCTGGTGAGCAGGTTTGGCCATCACTTATTGGGCTCCATGGCCAAATACATAATTTGTACATCTCTTTGAATATTAGTGAAAATAGTTTTTGCTGCTCTTCCTTCTTTCTTAGTGTGATTTTTGTTCCTGTATCTCTGCTACTTGTTTATTCTTCCACTGCTCATTTACAGCTGCTGCATGAGCTGCCTAGAAGGGTGTATGGAAAAGGTGGTTCCTTTTCTGGAGTGGGCACAAGTGTTGCTGCCTGGGGTGCCCTGGGGTGTTCATGTGTGGTGCAGTTGCTGTCTTATTTTGAGGGATAGAGCCAATGCATTCAAGAATTTGCCCAGAGGTTGGACATCCAAATGATTCTAAACCCAGTCCATTGCCTCCCTTTTCTCCACTCTCCCTAGGATTAGGCAGTGCAGCTCACTGCCCTGTTCAGTTCTGCATCTGGAATCACTCTGAGTCACAGACACCTGTCTTGTGTTGTTCCTTCCTCTTTGTGGTGGTGGAATTTCTTTGCTTCACTGAAGTTTTCACAGATCTGATATTTGGTCATGCACTTTGAGGAGTCTGTTCAGTGGTGTGTGGTTCTGTTTTAGGCCCAGATCGCTGCAGAGTTGAACAAGCACTGGCAGAGGCTGTTAGAGGGACTGTCATACTACAAACCACCAAGGTACAGTCATTGTCTGATTTTAGAAATGAATCTCTAATGTGGGGTTTCCTAGTAAGCAAAGAAAGGTTACAGGATATTGTTGTATGAAATATTGACAGGTCGCTACGGAAAAAGCAAATGTTCAGTTTAAACTGATAAAACTGAGAACTTTGAAATTATACGTATTCTTTCCTTGAGATTGCTGCATTCTTAATGACTAAAATTTCTTTTTACTTTAGTACGACTTCAGCAGAAAAAATTAAAGCTGATAAAGATGTAGCTGCTCCGCTAAAAGAGTTGGGTCTGAGGGTCAGCAAGTTTTTGGTGAGTGAACCTGCTCTTGCATTATTTTTTATCCCTGGAATGAATTGTTATTGGGATTCTGATATTGAAGTAACCTTCTTGATGTTGAGTAGAGAGAAACTTAACGTCCTTTCAGTTCAAAATAATCTAAAGGATGTTGAAGTACACATTGAGGCTCTAGGTCAAACTTCCAAACTTTAAGATACTGTGGTTTTCCTGGTCCTTTTCAGCAGCAGCCATCTGCTATTGATCTGAGCTGGGTTCTTCCAGGACAACTGCTCAGCTAAAAAACTGATGTCCCTTAGATCAGTTGCCTTGTTTGACAATTCTCTCAGTTTACCTGCAAGGTTCTGTTTCTTTAAGCCGGAAGTTTAGAGTTCAGTGAGTGGTGGTACCTTTATTTAAATGACTGATGCTCCTTTAGCTGAAGTTAAACTGCAGCTCAGTAACATTAAAGCTTGTGTATTTTGCTTTAAAAGAAGTGCTGATTGATGCATCTGCCTGGTGCAAAAATATTCTTTTGTCATATTATTTGTTTTGAAGATAAGAGCTGCCTGAGTATTTGGAGAAAATCTCAATCTTTAATGAATTCAGTTGCTTTTTACTAATTTCAGATAATTTCTCTTTCTTTTGTTCAGGGTCTGGATGAAGAGCAGAGTGTGCAGTTGTTACAGTCTTATCTTCAAGAGGATTACAGAGGAACGAGAGACTCCCTGAAGGTCCATAGCTCCCATTTATGTTTTACTTACTTCACATCTTTCCTTAATATCAGTTGTTTTTTGATGCAAATGTGTGTCTGAATTCTGATTGGGAAATGGTTTTATAGCTTTTCTTCTCTGGAGCTGCATCCAGGCTTATCTGTTCCTTCTTGGGTCTCTGCAGGAACTCAGCTCCTCTCTCTGTCACAGGAATACAGGAAAGCTACAGATTTGTGAATGAGAGTGGAGCTGAAAAATAAATATGTAGTTAAAAATGAGTGTTTTGGCTTTGTGCTTTTGGAATCTGTCTTTCCAAATGAACTGCAAAGAAAAATTGTCTTTTATTTGTTTCAGTCATTTTGTGAACATAAATTTTGTCAGTAGGTATTTCTCCAGTAGCTATTTATTTTGTTATATTTTGTTTACAGACTGTTCTTCAGGACGAAAGGCAGAGTCAGGCTCTGATGCTGAAGGTTAGTCATTTCCATTTGTATTTTTTGTGGAAAAGATCTGTTGGCAGCAAACCTACTTTATTTCTTTGGAAAATCTTGAAATAATTGAATTATTCCTTTGTATAAAGGGTGGCTTTTTGAAGGTGCTTATGAAATTGAGGGTTGTGCATGTAGATTTGAACTGTGTTAGTAATTGCTACAGAAATGAAATCTTAGGCTTGATGTCAGGGAATTTAGCTGGGTAGATGTACACTGCCTTATTTTCCAAAACTTGTAGGTTTGTGTGTCACTGTCGGACTTGACAAGATTAATGATCTTTTCTGACAGAGGGTGATAGGGGTGTCTTTTTGTCTTTCTTTTCCAAGTTTTCTCACTTAACAGTGTAATTGTAGACCTGTTGTTATGGCAAGGCTTTACTGAGTTCTGTAATGTTAATTAAGTGTTGGTTTTTATCCCCAAATTCAAAACTGCTCAGTTGAAACTCCATCTGTAGTAACTCTGTATTCCTGTGGTGAAGGCCTTGGCAGTGGCTGGGAGAGGGAGGTGGATGGGAGTTGGATGCTGTGCCAGATTGGTATTGATGGCACTTTACATTCACAGCTCGCCGACTACTACTATGAGGAGAGGATCTGCATCCTGCGCTGTGTCCTTCACCTGCTCACCTATTTCCAGGATGAGAGACACCCTTACACAGTGAGTACAGGATGTGGTGTCATTGAAACAGGCTAAATATGGAAGCTAATTCCCTCCTTGTGTAAAAAGCCCATGAGTGTGCATGTGAAAAGTTCATGGACTTGTTTGTTTCTTTAAGGCACAGTACTTCCAGTGTGTTGAAAAGTTGGACAAGGAACTTGTTCCGAATTACCGCAAACAGTTTGAAGCACTGTACAAAGCAGAAGCTCCTACATGGGAAACACATGGAAATCTCATGGTATTTTGTTTCTTACTGTGATTTATTGGGCTTATAAAGTCTTTTCTTATATGTAGTGTTTCGGAAAATACATCTGTGCAGATGCAGTTTAACAGGACGCTTCTCCTGGTCCAAGAAACATAAAATTTGTTTCCTCTCTAACAGAACATGCTTTTGCTCAGTGACAGAGAATTTCATGAAACTTACTGTTCCTTGTAATAAATCTGTGAAGAGCACTTGGCCAACAGAGCCATTGATGTGTAGTTGTTCGTGAGCTCTCTGTACTTAGAGTGGCTTTCCTTGCCATTGACACAATTTTTGGCTACATAAGGTGTTGAAGTGCCTCCACACTTCTCAGTTTCTGACTGCTTTGGCTGCCCTGTGAGCTTCGATATGTGATGGTGGAACTTTCCTTTGTGCAGACAGAACGTCAGGTTTCCCGGTGGTTTGTGCAGTGCCTCCGGGAACAGTCCATGCTCCTGGAAGTTATCTTCCTCTACTATGCATACTTTGAAATGGCACCTGAGGAGCTCGTGGCATTTGCAAAGATGTTCAAAGAGCAGGGATTTGGCACGAGACAAACCAACAGACATTTAGTAGATGAGAGCATGGATCACCTCGTGGATCGTATTGGGTAAGTGTCATGTGTATTTGTGAAGTGGGTACAGAGCAAAACAATTGTTTTTCTCAGGAAAAAATGCATTTATAATTATGTCTTCATTCTGCATGGGCCACGACTCAAAGGGGGAATGAAAATCCTGCCATACATCCTGGTGGCAGAGAGTTATAAAGGTGGAAAAGCTCTTCAAATTTCGGTGACCCTTTTTTGTCTGTTCAACCAGAAAAGGTAGTTCTGAAGGTTGTAATTTGTCCTATACCAGCATTTCAAGACAAAATTTGGATTATGTGCTGTTAATTTCTTGTAATTTCTTATTGCTTCAAGGAAAGCTGGACAAAGCAAACTAAAGGTTGCTTTTTGACCACTTATAGTTTAAAAAAAAACTTACCTGAATTCTCAAATAAAGCTTCTGACCTACTTGTTTTTCTCTTTTACTGCTTGTAGCTACTTTAGTGCTCTTATTCTGGTGGAAGGCATGGAAATTGACTCCCTCCATGAGCGTGCTTTGGATGACAGGACAGAGGAGCACAAGTTGGCCAACAGTCAGCACATCCACCAGGTAAAACACTGGCAAAGTAACCAACCCCTTCTCAGGCCTAACAATACAGAGCTTACTGTGATTACCCAGGCACTGCTGTATCTGTAAACTTCTGGTCCTTGGGCTTGTTGGCCAAGTGTAAGAACTGGCATCCACGTACCTTGAGAAGGACACAATCAGCTATGTGCTTGTTGAGTATGGATTACTTTCAGATCTCAGTTATTTTGCTTTTGATTTATCTCTGTGCAGGAGATGGACAATCAGCTGCTGCAGTTAGGGGATGTCTCACATCATGCTCCGGTGCTTTTGGCCTGGGCTCTGCTCCGTCACACCATAAACCCAGAGGAGTCCACAAACATCATCAGGAGGATGGGCAGCACTGCTATCCAGCTGAATGTCTTCCAGTATCTGACAAAGCTGCTGCGATCCCTCAGCAGTGGGGGCAAGAATGTGAGTTTCTTAGATTGTACATACAAGCTTTCAAAGGTCTAACTGCTCCTGACGTACAGCTGTGATGGGGAGCAGATGACTGAACCAATGTTCTTTTTAAACATGCAGTAAAGCATGTTCTGTCATCTTAACCTTCTTTCAGTGAGGATGAGAAATCAAGTTGGAACGAAACAGATTTTTATGTCCAGAGAATTAAGAAAAGCTTTGTAAAGCAAGGAACTACATCTCTCTTGAGCAGAATAGACTGCAGTTAATCACATTTTTTGATTTGCCTTCATAAGTGTATTTGCCATTGTGGATCTTGAGTACTGGATGATTTAACTCTGCACTCTTCTCTGCATATGGTTTCATTAGACAACATGGTGTATTAGGGTAAACTGCTTTGTAGACAGAAGCCAGTGGAAGAAAATCCTTTTGATTCTTAGAAGTGTTGAGTGCTTCTTTTTTTATTTTGATGTCTGCAAGGCATTTCTAGTGATAATGGTAATGTCAAGACTTCTCCTTTCAGTGAAATACTTAATGTTAATGTGGAGCTTAACTAATGACTCCTCTCTGTTTTGCTGCCCCTTTGCAGCAAGGTTATATGAAAAAGGCAGTTACTTGATGTGTAAAGCAGACTGAGTAGAGTTATAGTGTGTTTGTAACTCATAGTCTTTCCCATAACAGCCTTGTGTACTCTTTCTTTGCAGTGTACTGCCAGCACAGCTTGTATGTGTATTTATGGACTTCTTTCCTTTGTCCTGACATCACTGGAATTACATACGTTGGGCAATCAGCAGGTAAGCATCCAAGGCTCTTTGCATCTGTTACATAAGTTAAAATAACCTGTCACAGCTGATGCTAATTGCCTATTAAATTGTAATCCTGCATTTCAGACTGCAAGCTTTATATGGTTTAGGTAGATCCAAATGAGTGATTTGCCGGTTTTCCTACTGCATGTACACCATGCAAACCTAGTAAACACCTTTACAGACTGGCAGATTGGTAATGAAAGAGCACATCATGCATTTGAAGTCCTATAGATATGAAATTAATTGTT
This sequence comes from Falcunculus frontatus, assembly GCA_013398115.1. Classification (NCBI taxonomy): domain Eukaryota; kingdom Metazoa; phylum Chordata; class Aves; order Passeriformes; genus Falcunculus; species Falcunculus frontatus. The sequence goes on from VZRV01008784.1 coordinate 115,300, forward strand.
GATCTGTTATTCCCAAAACAATGGAAATAATACAAACTCCGTTTCGGAGTTGGACTGGACATCTTACAGCCCTCTGCAGATATCATGGAGACATTTGTCATGGCTAGTTCATTCATGATGAGGAGCATGGCTTAAGTTGTGGTCTGGGGGTGGGTGTGTTGGTGTGTTTTGGCTCCAGGAATTAGTTACATCTTGGTGGGTAAACATGGAAACTTAAGTTCCAGAGATGTGGCAGAACTTGACTGGGACAAAATCCCCCTGTGTAAAGTAGCTTTGATTTTTTCCATCCTATAATCCTTTGTAGGATATAATTGATGCTGCTTGTGAAGTTCTGGCAGCTTCCAGCATTCCTCAGCTCTTCTGGAAGACAGTGAGTGTGTTTGCAACTTGTTTGACCTACCTTGTTTATAGCTAAGACCTGATGAAAGTTTCCCTTTCAGGAAAGGAATAGGCCGGTTGTATTTAGTGAGTTGGTTTCTAGGAGGGCCTGAGGAGCAAATGTTCATTTGCATCTATCTTTGATTTACTTTTGCCCTTTCCTGCCTTTTAGGTACAGCCTTGGCTTTACTCTTGAAAAGGATACTGGAGCGAGTTTTAATATAGGTGATAGTTGATAGCAGGGCTGGGGCTGCAAGGATTGAACTAACTGCTGGCAAAAGCATTGTGCTTATTTTTTGTTGTCACAGAATTAGGGTGATATGTAATGCCTTACAGTCTTACTTCTTGCCTTATACTTGCAGACTGCCTCATGCTTTAGTCTGTTGCCAGTGTGATCTCCAGTCTCTGGAGTGATACTTTTGTGCATGATTAATGTTAAATGTACAGCTTAAAAAGGAACTGTAACCTTGTGCTATATGGAGACTCTTTTAGCTTTTCTTTTTAGTAATAAGACATTTGTTTTCTGTTTCCACCACCAGGAACCTACTGCAGGTCTGGGTATTATCCTGGACAGTGTTTGTGGGATGTTCCCCCATCTTCTCACTCCTCTCCTTCAGCTGCTCCAAGCCCTTGTGTCTGATAAATCTACTGCAAAAAAGGTACGGGATCTCTCTTAGTGTTTGGGAGATGATTTATTTCAATACAGGGATGACATGCTTTGTGATTCTTTCTTTCCATTACATGTGCTTATCTCAATTGCAGTCTTAGGTAACAGGCATCTTTTGTCTAAGAACAGTGGACAGGACTCTTTCAGAGTTGTGTGCTGTTGCAGGATGCTGTTTTCTGGCTTTTAGAAAAGTTTTCAACTTTAATGGTTGAAGATTAAGATGCTGACTAATTTTTACGTGGTACTTACCTGATTCATTAGATGAGACTTGTCTGAGCAGGTGGGCTGGGTAGTAATGTTTTGGTAGGGTTGATGTATTAGAAAGATATTTTACACCTCAAGAAAACTTGCCTGTTCCTGGAAGTGACCTGCTTGATAAATTTTTAAGATGCTCTGGCTCTTCAGCTGTGTTGTTGAAGCTCTCTCTGATGCAGGTGTACAGTTTCCTGGATAAGATGTCCTTCTATATTGAACTGTACAAGCACAAACCTCCAGATGTGATCTCCCATGAGGATGGCACACTGTGGCGAAGACAGGCTCCAAAGCTCCTCTATCCTCTTGGTAAGGATTTCTCACCTTTTCTTAATGAAATGCTTTGGAGAATTTAGCTCTTTCTTTACCTGGCTTCTCACTCATGGGTAAATTTGTGACTTTATTTCACTATCTTCTTCAATCTTTAGGACTAGGTCAAACAAATCTACGGATACCTCAGGGAACAGTGGGCCAAGTGATGCTGGATGATCGGGCTTATTTGGTACGGTGGGAGTATTCCTACAGCAGCTGGACTCTGTTCACCTGTGAGATTGAGATGCTGCTCCATGTTGTGTCAACAGCAGGTGAGACAGGCTGGGAGTGTAAAAGAATAAATAATTATAAATTGGTGTCAATTTGAGGTTAGTAGTAGGACTGAACAGCTCTGAGTACTTTTGAAAGAGCATGGAATACTTTCTCAGAAACCTGATGATGATGATTATTATTGTTCTGTAAAATTCACTGCAAAAGGCCAAGAGCATGGAGTGAAATGAGATACATTTTAGTTGAGGAAAAAGTTGAGATAGATAAACAGATGTTTTTTGGTATGGGAGATAGATGATTTTGAATCACGAAGATATGTGGTAAAATAAATGTGCATTGTTCCAGGCTTGATTACTGCTGAAGTAGGATTTTGCATTCTAATGTTTGGTTTTCTTTACCCAGATGTGATTCAGCATTGCCAGAGGGTCAAGCCCATAATTGATCTGGTTCATAAAGTCATCAGCACTGATGTATCAATAGCAGATTGTCTTCTGCCAATCACATCACGAATCTACATGCTCCTGCAGAGGTGAGTCAATGACAGCAGAGGTACCTAAAGCAGATAGAGTGACCTGGAAGAATAGCTGGTTACTTATTTTGTCAAGAGCTTTACAAGATGTGTGTCAGTGCTTGAACTCCCCAAGACTGGTGTTCAGCTCTCAAACTGTTCTGGTTACACGTAGTTTAATGTTTTAATGCAGCAGAATGGCCCCTCTTCTACTTCTTTCCTGAAAGGTGTGCAATTTTATCCATTTAAAGGCAATTTTGATTAGTAGCTATATTTACCTGGAAGGGGGAAAAAACATAGCATTAGAGCAGTAACTCCTGGGTTTTAAAACAATTGTACTTGCTAACTCCTCCCAGAGTTAACTGCCTGGGAATTGATGTTCAGCTGTATAATTTTTGTTTGCTGTGACAACCTGCTGTCTTGCCAGCCTTGCTCTGGCAGTAAATTGATCTGACTCAGGTGTGAGGGGGAGGTGGCAAGTCTAGACTGAAAGTGCAGACTCTGGTGTCTGTATTTATCTGCTTAAATTTTATATATGTGTTCTGCAGTGAGAGGGAAAGAAGCTTTTTTGATTAAAAAACCAGACTAGACCACAGGTGGCAGTGCTTTTCATGCATGCTGTTTCTCTTTTGTAGGCTAACAACTGTAATCTCTCCTCCTGTGGATGTTATTGCTTCTTGTGTCAATTGCTTGACAGTCCTGGCTGCTCGGATGCCAGCCAAGGTGAGGAAAGGACCTGGTGGTGAGAACTGGTACATTTATATGTAAATTAGAAGAAGTATCTGTACCTCTTCTCTTGCAGGTTTGGACTGACCTTCACCACACGGGGTTCTTGCCATTTGTTGCCAATCCACTCTCCAGTATGAATCACATGATTAGGTATTCATGTTCCCCACCCCATTTTTTTTTGCCTAACCTATTCATAACATGCAATAAGAACTTTTTGCCAGTGTGCTGTCTCTGCACCTGACATCTCTCGCTCATATTAGAATCCTGCTATTCGTGTGATGAACCCTCTTGCTTATTTCACAGTGCAGAGGGAATGAATGCTGGGGGCTATGGAAACCTATTGATGAGCATGGAACAGCCCCAAGGCGAGTACAGTGTTACCATCTCCTTCCTGAACCTGGTAACAGCTCTTGTCCGGGTGAGTGCTTCTGGAATGCTCTGATGTGACACCAGCTCTGAGCTGTTATAATTGGGAAGTAAAATATGGCCCTGTGTGAGATCAATCTCTGTGCAGCAGGGCTCTCTCAGTAATCTTTGCTTGACACTCCGTTCTGCACTGCTGTTTGTGCTCTGACCTGATTCTTACAAAAAAAAACATTTTGAGTCACCTCAAATGACTAAAAAAGATTAGAAATTGCTTGTAAATCTATGTCCCTGTGTTCTGTGGTTTTCTCACACTTCAAAAGACACTAAGGAATATCTTCTTCCAGAAGTTTTCTTGGCCCCCTCCTGGTTAAATAACATTTCTGTTTCTCCTAGGGACAACTTGGTAGCACCCAGAGCCAAGGCCTGGTGCCCTGCATAGTGTTTGTTCTGAAGGAAATGTTACCAAATTACCACAAATGGAGATACAACTCTCATGGAGTGAGAGAGAAAATAGGTAAGACTGTTAAAAGGGGGAGTAGGAGGAGAAGGGAATAAAAGGGATCACCTGCCTTCTTTTTTCTAGCAGCCATTTGAGATTTGCATTGTACATCTCCTGATATTGTTTGATGCTGTGATTTTTTGGAAAATATTAGGAACGAGGCAAAAGTTTTCAAAAACTGAGTAGTCCATTTCATCTCTCTTGTAGGGTGCTTAATTCTGCAGCTGATCCATGCTATACTGAACTTATGCCCTGAAATGGATCCTCACAGCAGGTAAGACAGGTGAGAGGTCTCAGACCTGCAGTAGCCTGGTTTGCAGTGCAGGAATCACTGTCATTTTTGTTTCAGTTTTTGAATTCAAACAACTAGGAGGGAGCTGGCATAGCTGTGTGGTGCTGGTTTCAGCTCTTTGCTGCATTACTGAGTACAGGAAGGGTAGAAAAGATTAGGGACAGAGCAAATCACATAACTTCCAGTAAAAAAAAAAACAAGAGTAAGTAGATTTCCTGGGACAGACTGCCATCCACTTTCCTATTTGGTGTACTCTGGTGAGAGTAGAAGGAAGAGTAAAGGAAGGGTTAGTGGGGATGTAGAAATGAAGAGGTTACTTTGTGATAGTTTTCTAAGTGCAGTGTAGCAAAAATGCCACAAGTGCTCCTGGTGACACTGTCCTGTGTTTGTGTCACAGCAATGCCCCCAGCCTGCAGTCCTTGTGCATCTTCAGCCTGGCCAACATGGAGGCAGGGCAAGCTGTCATTAATATCATGGGAATAGGGGTGGACACCATTGACATGGTAATGGCCTCCCAGTCCAGCAGGTGAGTGGGGCATGGCTGTTGGGCAGCTTCTGTGTGCTGGCTCTGAGTGAAAATGTCTTGTAACCCCAATGGAGTTTCCTCTTTAAATGTTGTGTAAATAATAAATGTTGGTTGTGAACACAGTTCCTTCCTTTGGTTTCTCTTTGGAAACAGTGATGAGTCCCAAGGCCAAGGCCAGCTGCTGATCCAGACAGTTAAGCTGGCGTTCTCTGTTACCAACAACGTCATCCGGCTGAAGCCCCCGTCCAGCGTGGTGTCTCCCCTAGAGCAGGCACTCACTCAGCATGGTGAGTACTGCTCCCTGGGGGAGCCTGGGAGCCGTGCTTCTGGGTCATCTGCAAATGGCAGTGTGTGTCTCATCACAAACACTAGTTAAGGTTTTCAGGTTACAAAAAGTGGTTGCTACTGATGGGAGAAGGCCTCTTCTCTCTCCTCTAAGGCATTCTTCCCCTCTGGGACAGCTTTTAAAGGATTAATCGAACATAGCTTATTGTTTGCTGCTTTGTAATGGGATTAGTGTAATTACAGAATATACTAAATCAGCTGCCGTTAGTGCCTCTGGCTGGACCCATACCATATTCTTTTGGGACACCAACTTAGTTCTCGTCTTCTGCTGTGGAAATCATTATTTAGTAAACAGTTACATCTTGTTGCTGTTCCTTCTTTCTGATTTTATTTGTGTTCTCTCCAGGTGCTCATGGAAACAACCTTATTGCTGTCTTGGCCAAATACATCTACCACAAGCATGATCCTGCACTTCCACGCCTGGCCATCCAGCTGCTCAAACGACTGGCTACAGTAAGATAAGACACACCAGTGCTCTTTTGCTTCTCCCTGTGTGACTGATTCCACCACTGAAATTTTTTCAAGATAATTTCCTCAGGCTTTTTTGTGTCAGGGAGCTTAGTGCAAGTCAGTTGAAGCAGGGTGGACTGACAGCTGTAAGTTAGGGCACATGAAAAATCATCTAAAGGGCCCTTTAGTTTTTTAATGGGATCTTCTGCTGTTTCAGAAGTCACTCAGCACTCACTGAGAGGCATCCCATGAGTGGGGTTTTTTCCCTATGAGTGGGGTTTTTTCTGCAAAGTATTTCCAACTCCAGTTGTTCTCTTCCCAATTTTTCATCAACTTTCTCGAGTCACAGTCTTAAATACAATTCCTATACCTTCCTATCTGGAACTTTAACATTTTACTGAGAAGAGGATCCTATTTAAGTTTTTATTGGAACCTTTCAACTTTTAGGCTTCTGGACTTAGTACAAGTAGACTTTAGACTTACAAAGCCTTTTACACTTATTCTTTTTGTCTGCTAAATATCTGAGTATTTGTAATTTTCTTAAAGCATATAAATCCAGATCTGGGCTTATTTATTTCAAGAAATGTAATTCCAAAACTGTTTTTTTCTTTTTCCTTTATATTTCTTTTGTAACCTGAGGGAAATAGGTGAAGATAGAGCAGAATTGCTGAAGAGGAAAATTTGGATCACTTGTCACATTTCTTCCTGCTTAATGACAACTTATTTTGATATGTTCGTAGTTTCAATATTAAATATTTTTGAGTTTCAATACATTACAATCACCTTTTATGTAGAATTAAGCATTCTCTACAGCATCTTTATTTTTCCCTCTGATGTTTGTCTCCATGGGCAGGTTGCTCCCATGTCCGTGTACGCCTGCCTGGGCAGCGATGCTGCTGCCATCCGCGATGCCTTTCTCACCCACCTGCAGAGCAAGATCGAGGACATGCGCATCAAGGTCATGATCCTGGAGTTCCTCACAGTTGCAGTGGAGACGCAACCTGGGCTCATTGAACTGTTCCTGAACTTGGAAGTGAAGGATGGCAGTGATGGGTCAAAGGTACAATAGCAGATATTTGCCCGAGGACTCACTAGCCTTTTTTTGCATATTACAGCATTGGATGCTAAAATCTGATAGTTTGTACTTGTAACCTGATGTGCTTAACGTAAAGATAAATGCAGGTTGTGCTTGTATTTAATGGATGTGGTGCTATCCCAGTTTCACTTTTTCCTGTAACCAAAGAGAAACTTTCCCCAATATTTCAAGGCAGATACTGAGTTAGCAAAAGAACATCTCCTGAGACTGAGGATGTCTGTGACCTGCTCTCTTCACTCTGTGTGCTGTTCTCTAAGTGACCTTAAAACACTCATTCATGACACTGGCAGTGAGAAAGCTAAGGATTTGGGTACAGTGGACAATATAATTCTCCAGCGTTATAACCTCTTGTAACCTCTTGTCTCCTTTTGCTTTAGGAATTCAGCTTGGGGGAGTGGAGTTGCCTCCAAGTGGTGTTAGAGCTGATTGACTCCAAACAGCAGGAGAGGTACTGGTGCCCTCCCCTCCTGCACCGCGCTGCCATCGCCTTCCTGCACGCACTGTGGCAGGACCGTCGTGACAGCGCCATGCTTGTGCTGAGGACAAAGTGAGTTGGTGGTCCTCAACAAGGCATTTTCCTTCCTCTTTTGCAAAACTTTCTTTCTGTGGTTTGTCAGACTTTTCGGGGACATTTCCGTCTTAGTCAGTGTGTGCCCTGGGGAGGGTATGCAGTGTGTGGGCTTTGAGTGTGGAAGTTGAGAAGCCCCAGTGTGTCAGAAGCAAATCTATTTCTGTTTCTTTTATACAAAGCTAAATAAACTTGTATTTACCAAAGCATATTTTCTGCAACGTTTGGAACACTCAAAATGCTGCTAGGCATGACGGGGATAAGTGATACTACTTTTGTTTATATCTTTTAGGCCAAAGTTTTGGGAAAATTTAACTAATCCCCTCTTCGGGACCCTTCCTCCGCCTTCTGAATCATCAGAGGTGAGTTACATCCAAACAAAATGAAGGGATTTATGTATTTCTCAGAAAAGGTTTCTAAGTGATGTGTGTGGCTGTTCCCTCTGCTTGCAGCTCCCTAAAAGGAGCTGTGACCAAGTGGGTTAAACACAGGCAGGAGATGAAGTGAATGCTGTCTGGCTTTTCAAAGACTGGGCAGCCATGAACTGTCTTTTGAAATTCTCTAATATTTATTCACATATGAAACAAAAATAGCTATGTGGCAGCTGTGGTAACACTCACTGTGGAAGGTGTGCTGTCTGAAGTGTATCCATATTGTGGGCTCAGGCTGACTGGTATTATGGAGGAATTGATTAGGTTCTTCTTCTTCCTTTCTTTGCGAGTTTTTCTCTTCATTCTGAAAGCCCTGTGCTCCCACTGAAGAGTTTGAACTCTGAGCACAGTATTCTGTCCTTATTGTCACCAGTCTGTGGACAAAATGACATAACTATTCCTATTGTGAACTGGAGTATCAGCCATCCCAAGTGGATGGGTAGGGATAAATGAGAATTTCATTTACACTACAGGTCTCTGATTTTTTTTTTGTTGTTTTGATTGCTTGGGTTTTTTTTGTCTTCATAGCTCAGTGTCTTGGATACCTGTGCCTTAATAATGAAAATCATCTGCTTGGAGATCTACTATGTTGTCAAGTGAGTCTTTGGTAGTCTCTCCTTCGTCCCTGTACTTTTTAGTTATCATAGCTGTGTGTGTTAACTCTTGATACACCATGTGGGCTTTGATGGGCAAAACACATGTAATCCTGGGAAAATCTGGGAGTGATTCATGAACACATTACAAACATTCATTTGAGATTCTTGCAATCACCGGTTGCAGAAAGATATTACAATCCGTTTGCAGCCTTTAGGTGAGAACGTATTAGTATTTTCCTTGTATCCTGGAATAAGAATATACAGTATTTATTAAAACTAGTTGTCAACTAAGCCGAGTAAATCTATAGTGATTGAATCACATTTAGTAGTTTTCTCCCACTTGATTTGTTTTCCTGAACATAACAGCTGTTTCATATGTTGAAAAGTCAAGATTAACTAAACTCTCTGTTTAAAAAAAAATCATAGATTTTCTTCCGGGATTATGTTTTTCCTTCATATTTGATAGAAAAAGTGGGATTCCCTGCACAGGTCTAATATGTGGAATAACTTCACTTGCAAGCTGTGTCCTTGGCTTTCCTCCCTGAATCTCAGAAGAAGTATATTTTCTGACCCAAGGATAAATGAAGATAACTTCTCCTCTTGATTTGGTCAGGGGCTCGCTGGATCAGTCCCTGAAAGACATGCTGAAGAATTTCTCCACCAAAAAGCGCTTTGCCTACTGGTCAGAGTACGTGAAGTCCCTGGCACAGCACGTGGCAGAGACCGAGGGCACCAGCTGTGCCTCCGTCACCGAGTATCAAATGCTCATCTCGGCCTGGCGGATGCTGCTCATCATCTCCACAAGCCATGTAAGGGCTGCCTCTTATCTTTCATGAGAGTTTGAAATGAACATTTTGAATAATACAATGTCAACAGCTTCCTAGGGCTAGCTAAGCAAAATTCACTGGTTTTTTTCTTTCAGTTTTGTTGTGTGTTTCAACACAGCACAGGCTGGCACGAGCATGGTGCAAGAGGTTACAGTGGGTGGTGTTTTGCTGTTTGATCAAAATGAGCATATTGTCCTCTCAGCAGAGGAAGGAGGTAGTAAATAATTTTTAGAGGGATTCTAAGTAATTCTGTAATCCTGACAAGCTTTTCATGTGTCAAGTGAAGCAGGGATGCACCATTAGGTAATTAGTCATTGCCAGCTTTTTGCCAATGGTTAATGTAGGACTAAAATGATTTCTGTAAAACTCAGCAACTATAAAATTTGATGGGTTCTTAAAGTAACAAAACAGTAAACTGATTATAGGCTTCTTAGAAGATGCATTTTTTGTTGTACTGATTGACCTTTATCTTTGTGGATTTAGGCGGATATCATGCTTCTGACAGATTCTGCAGTTCATCAGCAGTTGTTTCTGGATGTGCTAAATGGCACCAAGGTTTTGGTAGGTGTTGCTTCCTTTCAGTTCTTTCATTTCTAAATTGCACTGTGAGGGGTTATATTTCTGCAGATGCTTGTAATGATAGGGTTTTTTAGTTCCTGTGAAATTGGGCTGAAACAAAGTCTCCCTGAACTGATGAGCTGCTTAAATCTTTATTTTGTCTGTGTCATTCTTGTCATTACTGCCAGACCTGGGAGGGTCCTGGCTCTGGTCCCCTCAGTTCTGCTGAAGAACAAATCTGGTCATTTGGTGGGGGTGCTTGGGCTGAGCATTTCTGAAGTGTTTTTACATGTGTCTGTTCCAGCTGTAACTCTTGCAGTATTTTTCCGTAGCTCCAAGTTCCTATGTCAGTGTCCTGTCTGCAGCTAGGGTCTATGCTGTGTACCCTTCTTCTGATCCTGCTCAAGCAGTGGAAAAGGTAGGTATTTTGTTTGGATAATTATTAGTCACTGCTAGAAATAAAAACTTGGGAGATTATGTTGAAGTGTTTTGCTCTAGTGAGAATCCCTTAGTGTTCTGAGGAGAGAACTGAAGCCTTATCATTGAATTCTCTTTTGGGATGTCAAATGTCTCTTGGTTGTTGCTGAAATTGTAAGAAGTCTCTAGTAGCAATACAGTTTATTTGGTTTCCTGCTTGCTGGTGAAAAGTACCAAAAGAGCTTTTGTGATAGTTAGTCCTGCTTTCTCACTCTCATTCTCACAATGAAGGGAAAATGCATTCTCTCATTCCGTGGAATGTCTTTAGGGAGATCCGGGTGGTGACTTAAGCTTTACTTTGAAGAACTGCTTTTATTTTTGGGGGTCGTATAACTTACGATCCACACAGCTCATTCAAGACAATATATTTATTGAGGGATCTTGTCTAATCTGAAGAGCTCTCCCTTTTTGTTGTCAGCGAGTTGGGTTCTGTGGATAAAATCATAAACTCCTTGACGCAGATTCTGGAGGGAGTACTACAGGCAGATCAGCAGATGATGGAGAAAACCAAAGCCAAAGTGTTCTCAGCTCTTATCACTGTTCTGCAAATGAAGGAGATGAAAGGTGAGGTGGTGCATGTGCAGGTGTCGAGGTACCAGGTCTGAACACACCTTACACCCAACATGTGCAAGATAAACACTTGTGTGGTGCTGGTAGTAGTGCAGGGTGCTGAATGTAGTCACCAGCCTGTGGGACTTCTCTCCTTTTTTCTTCCTTTCTTTAGCTAGTTTTGAAAGAGGTGAGGTTTTATCATTCATTCACTCTATGTCCATGTCTTCCTTTCTCTTGTCTTTTCCTGACAATAACCTCTGTTTGATAAGTTTGGTTCCTGTGTGTTTTTGGAAACAGCTCAGTGTGTGTGGGAGGGACACCTAAGTCAGGCTCTCTCAGACTGACTGTAGAGCTTAGTTTCTGATGTGGATTTCTAGTTAGAGATAGCAAAAGACCCAAACACAAGAAAGGGTACATTTTGTTACAAACCACAGAAACCAGTTTGGTCATTACTCCTGTCCCTTGTGGGGCATCTGGCATTGCAGTACTGGCACTTGAAGACCCTCAGTGGAATCTGGGTAGTATTTCTCTGTACAACACATACAAAGGCAGCTGTGATTAAAAGTGTGACAGATTACTTGTTTGTGTTCCTTGTCCCACTGCTTTAGCTCTGCAAGCCTGTATGTTTTGAAAAATAGAAAGTGGAGGGTTGGTTTGGTTTTAATTGTTTTCTTTGCTGTTGAATTAGAGTTTCTAGTCATGCTGGTAAAAGGTGGTGCAATTTATTATAATGGTTTTGATAAGAATGTGGTATCTATATAGACTCACAGACCATAGACTGCACCAAATGTGCATGGGTTGGTACCAGCAGTCTGGAGCAATGGGTGGGAATTGCTGTAGTGAAATAATATGTCCATAGTAGTGCTTGATTTGTGCTTTGACATGTCATGAGTTTGTATGACTTCTTGGTAAAACTACATGTTTTTGTTATCCAGATGAATATAATCCCTTATTATACCCTCCTAGACTTAAACATCTAACTTAGTCACAGTTCCTTACATTGTTTTGTAGCTTTTGAAATGAGAACAGAATAAATGCTAATTCCAAGAAATGTGGCTCAGTGATGTTACCAGTTAAGCTGGAAACCTGAGTACAAGGGCTGTGTGTTAACTGGTGTCTGTTGTGCGTGTCACAGTGAATGACATCCCCCAGTACCCCCAGCTGGTGCTGAGTGTGTGTGAGACTCTCCAGGATGAGGTCATTGCGCTCTTGGACCAGACTCGGCATAGCCTGACCTTGGGAGATGCTGCAGATGACAAGGACAGTATGGAGACTGATGATGCCTCCCGAGTTAAGCACAAAGACCAGCGAGATGGGGTAAAGGACCTGTTGCTCTGCTCTGCAGCCTTGTCTCCTCTCTCTAGACAAAAGTTTCATGATGCTTGGAACAACTTTCCCTTGTAGCCTGCTGCCTTCAAAGGAAGTTTCAGCAGTTTTTATTTCAGACTTACTCGATGTTTTTTGGCCTCACATCGGTCTGGGAAGTTGGCTGTTGCTGCCTCTCCTTCAGATGTGTCCTAAAAAACATTGTCATGAGTGCTGATGTGGCCAAGAGGTGTACAGAGTGTAATGTGAAGGATACCAGGAGCCTTCATTCATGATTCTGAGAGTGATTAAACTTTAGGTTGTGTTAGTAAATGCTTTTGGGATTTTTCTTGGTACAGCCCTGTACCTACCTGCCTTTCCTTGTCACTGCAGGTGTGTGTTCTGGGTCTGCACCTGGCTAAGGAGCTCTGTGAAGTGGATGAAGATGGAGACTACTGGCTGCAGATTACTAGGAAAGTCCCTGTGCTTCCTACCATCTTTGCTGCACTGGAGATCAGCCTGAGGGTTAAACAAAACCTTCACTTCACAGAGGCCTCGTTACATTTGCTGCTGACCTTAGCAAGGACTCAGCAGGTGAGAGATGCAGAGAAGTGAGAGCACATAGCTGTACACTTTAAATAAGAAAAGTCTGTCTCATTTTTTTATCTCATTATCCTGTCTGTGATGCAGCTGAATGACGAGCTGTAGATAAAGTAGTATTTTTTGGAGGCTGGCAAGCACCAGGTCCTGTATGTACACCTGCTTAGTGTGTCTTGTTCTCCATAGTGGGATGTCTGGGAAAAGCTGAGCCAGCCAGGCAGACGGGTCATTTAGAGCAGGCACTTTCACTGAATGGATTCTGCAATGCAAATACCCCCTTGTTAAACCAGCACTGAGTGTTGGAACCTGCTTCTTCATTAGTTTCAATAAAGTGCTAGTTATCTATTACAAATTCAACTTGTGTGGGGCTTTGGGTGAAAACAAGGTTGTTCCAAAGCCCTTTGCAAAGATTATGTACATACCAGAGCAGGTGGTAAATGGAATTCTGAGTACAGTTATGCAGGTTAGATTTTGCTCTTCTTGATGTTGAACTTTTAACAGCATAGAAGTGTGTGTAGATGAAAGTTCTGTAAAAGGGTGGTGACAGTGCAAAGGACAGAAGTATCTACTGCAACACAAGTCTCTTCAGTCTCTGAGAGCAGAGGCACAGATTCCAACAGTAGTCTGTTCTTGTAGGGAGCAGCAGCAATGGCTGGAGCTGGTGTCACCCAGAGTGTCTGCCTGCCCCTCCTGAGCGTGTACCAGCTCAGCACAAATGGAGCCATTCAGGTGGGTGCTGCTTCCTTCATTCCAGCTGGGAATGCACCCAGAGAGCTTCCCATGCCCTCGCAGGCTGTGGCTGGAGCAGTGCCCTCCCAGAGTGGGAGGACAGCAGCCACCCCTAGAGACCAGAGACTGCCAGATTGGTGTGGAGGGAAAAAAAGTCGCTTATTTTTATATGTGACTTTTTCAGACATCTGCTTCATCCCGGAAGTCCCTGGATGCCCCCTCCTGGCCCGGGGTCTATCGCCTCTCCATGTCCCTGATGGAACGTCTTCTCAAAACACTGAGATACAACTTCCTGACAGAAGCGCTGGACTTTGTGGGTGTCCATCAAGAGAGGATCCTTCAGGTGTGCCACAAACTGCCTCTGTGCTTCACTTGGCTCATCTCTTCCAACAGCAGTCAGAAAGGAAATGAGTCAGAAAGGGCAGAGGCATTGAAAAGTCACTCCTGCTTCAGGAAGGGTTACAGTGGAAATAACTGTGAGAGGAGGATGGAATATTATCCCTTCTGTCCCTTACCTGTCATGGCCCTGATTTACTTCTCTCTCCTTCCCAGTGCCTGAATGCAGTACGGACCGTGCAAAGCTTGGCCTGTCTGGAAGAGGCTGATCATACTGTTGGCTTCATTCTTCAGCTCTCAAATTTCACAAAGGAGTGGCATTTCCACCTGCCACAACTTATGAGGGACATGCAGGTAGGAATAAGGATATTGCTGTGGATATTACATTGCCTTGGAGTGCAGGGATTTGGATGTCTTCAGGGAAAATGACACTATATCACTTTTTTATTGCCACTCCTTTAATGGGAATTACAGCTGAGGTTATTTAACTGTCCATTCTGTCAGTACCTTGTCTCGAGTGAGGAAATATAACTGTTGGGAGAGAGAGAAGTGGTTGCTTGGAAAAGTAACTTGGGGAATTCACTGGCTTATTTCCAATTATTAGTGCCAGGTGATTTTAAGAAAATAGTGGGAGTTTAACAGACTGCGTGGATCCTTTATGATCACAGTGCTGTGTTTGGATTTTCTAGCTTCCAGCAGTAGTAGTGGATAGACAGGGTTTGAGCTTTTATGAGATTTCTCCCTGACTTTTTTTCTTTCAGGTGAATCTGTGTTACCTGTGCCAGGCCTGTACCTCCCTCCTGCACAGCCGCAAAATGCTCCAGCACTATCTGCAGGTGAGGGTCCTACACCAAACTTTTAAGCTGTGTTGCATGCTCATGCTCCCTGGTAGAAGGGAGCATTATTCAGTATCAAGGGTCTTGCATATTGAATGGATTATTGATAATCCTCGTGGTGATTATTGACACCCATCAACAGTTAGGATTTGCATTTCTTCACAGCAAAAAAAAAAAAAAAAGCAAAGAGTAGTCTGGACTCTGAAAACCTCTGGGCTGTGTAAAGCCAGTCCTAGATAACCAGCAGCCTGTGCTGAATGGTGCTGTTGTCATAAGGAGGCTGCATTGCTGTAGGACTCTGGAGTGCTGTTAATTAAGCCACTGTTGACCTGGTGTCCTTGATTTGATTTAATTTGTTAAAGGCATGTAGTTCTTGTTCTTGGGACATCTTTAGATGCAAGAGGTGGAGATGATGCATTGCTCCTGCAGTGTTCCTTCTGCATGGCTCAGGCTTGGCGTGTTGATCATTCTTTTTCCGGAGTGTGGAATCTAAACAGCCTCTGCAGCTGCCTCCCTGCAATGCAGTGTCTCCCCAGCCCACACCAAGTGTAGATTCTCAGCAGGTGACAGACTTTGGGTGCCTTATTTCCTCATTCTCTTTGTTCACAGCATAT
This sequence comes from Falcunculus frontatus, assembly GCA_013398115.1. Lineage (NCBI taxonomy): Eukaryota > Metazoa > Chordata > Aves > Passeriformes > Falcunculus > Falcunculus frontatus. The sequence goes on from VZRV01008784.1 coordinate 130,380, forward strand.
TTTTTTTCTCAAAACATTTGTCTTAGTGCAAAATAATCGTATCTGTATTCAAGACTCTCTTTTCTTTCTCCACAGACAAAAAATGGCGATTCCCTTCCATCCAGTATGACTCCCCGAGTGCAGCGTAATCCGCAGGCCTCCTCCAAACACCCCAGCCCCGAGTCAGAGGCAGCAGAGCAGAAAGCTCTGCTCACAGTGCAGTACAGCCTCCTCAAAATCCTCAGCAAGTCTCTTGCTGCCCTGCGCCATTTCACCCCTGATGTCTGCCAGATCCTCCTTGACCAGGTGGGGAGAGAGGAGAGCTGCTGCTCTCCAAAGGGGAGAGTTTCCAGTATTTCCAGGGATATTCTGGAACTATGTGTCCTGCTTGATACAGTGACCTCACTGTATACCTGTCTGCTATTCTGCACAGAGCAGGAAGGCAGGAGACAAGGAATGTGTCTTGGGAATCAGGCACTGCCCAGTGTGAAGGGAAGACTTGGCTGAGCTTTTGTGTGATCTACACAAGGCTGTGTATGTGTGACCTTACTGGAGCAGACAATAACCCAGTTGGCTTGTACCTTCAGTACACCATTCTTCAGGAAAAATCCTCTTGTCATCCCCCCGTGGTGGTGTGACCTGATGCCTGGTCTCCAGGTTCAGAAAAAGAAGGTTTAATCCTTGATTCTGGCAGTGTCCTGCTGCTAACTGTCAGATAGGGCACATCTTTCTGTGCCTCTGGGAGCAGCCAGTACCTTGGTGTGCCAGTGATGGCAGGTGTGTGAGGAGAGCCATGGAGTCTGGTTGTGCAGTGCTGTACAGGACACTTTACTACTCCAGTTGTACACCTGAGATTTGGGAAGTTATTACAGTGCTTCTATTTCTCCATATGAAAAGTGTGATAAGGGACTGGGTATTGCTGTTCCTATGGCAACACCATACTCATGGCCTCTGGGATCTCACTCCTCTTTCTGTTCCTCCATAGTCACTGGACCTTGCTGAGTACAATGTGCTCTTTGTCTTGAGTTTCACCACACCAGCCTTTGATTCGGATGTTGCACCTTCCTTTGGGACCCTCCTTGCCACAGTCAACGTGGCCCTGAACATGCTGGGAGAGGTACTGGCCCTTTCTGTGTCTTGGGAGCACGGCAGTTGCAGTGATCCCAGAGAGCTCATTCAACTGATACTTTGAAGAGCATGAGTAGTTCTTTTCTATCTCCTGTCTCTAATGCCTGTCTTTTTTTTCCCTCTAAGATGGATAAGAAGAAGGAACCTTTCCCTCAGGCTGCAGGGCTGAATATGCAAGAGGGAACTAAAACCCTCAAGTAAGTTTCTAGTTACTTGATGTAGTTACAGCCAAGCAGCAGAAGTCAGAGCTCCTCAGATCAGAACTGAAGTATAGAGGCATTTGTGTGTCTTCGTTCATCCTTTGTGTGTAAAGTCCTTCAATAACTATTTGACCTGGAAACCAGAGTGTGCTGACCTTTTTGGCTCCTGCTGATTTGTGTTTCTTTGCACAGGTCTCTGCTCATGTTTACAATGGAAAACTGTTTCTACCTGCTCATCTCCCAGGCTGTTCGGTACCTGCGGGACCCAGCTGTGCACCCCCGGGATAAGCAGCGGATGAAGCAGGAGCTCAGCTCAGAGCTGGTGAGTGCCTTGTGCTGTCCTCTCTCACGGTTCAATGTGTCTTGTCCATGGCTGCCCATTTCCCAGCATGACCAAACAGCCTTGGGCTGCTCATACTGGCACATTCCTGTGCCACAGCACCCAGTTTGGGGCAGGAGAGGGCATGTGGTGGAATGAAGTTGACTTGTTACACACTCTAATTTCAGAGTACGCTGCTCTCCAGCCTGTCCCGTTACTTCCGCCGGGGTGGTCCCTCTTCACCTGCCAGCGGGGTCCTGCCCTCTCCTCAAGGAAAGTCTGCCTCCAAGCTGGGTCCAGAGGGGCAGGAGCCCTTGTTTCAGCTCGTGCAGGCCTTTGTCCGGCACGTGCAGAGATAGATCCTGTCCTGGCCCTGCCTCCCTTGTCAGGACTTGAAGCGGAACAATTCACGTCCACCACAGAAGGCATCACCTTCAGCAGAGCTGTAATGAGGACTGGAAAGGGAGGGAGGCCAGGTGTGGGCAGTGGTGTCACCTGAGCAGCGAGATCCCATGGAACTCTTGCCACCCAGGAGCAGAGTGAATGTAAGGAGAGCCCAGCTGGCTCTCCGGTGACCAGCCCACGTGCACAGTCTGCTTGCTCTGTCTGCCAGAGCATCCTGGCTGTGTACAAGCACTGAACAGTCAAAACCTTTATTTTTATAGCTTGTACCTCAGCTGGGGAAGGTGTGGCTGGATGGAGAGAGGAGGCACTTTCTGCTGGGCATGAACTCTGCTCCTAACACAAGGTGCAATCTGCGTCTCCCACGTGGAGTCCAGCTAAGGCACACCCAAGGGATCAGCCAGCAATTCAGAGACCATCTTTCTACTGCTATTTTTGTACTGAATGGTTCAAGGCACGATGGTGTATGTGTGTTCACGCCTTCCCTTCACCCTGCAGTCTGTGTGTTGTGTGTTTCTGAAGAGCAAGGCCTCACTGAAGGTTTTTACATCAAAATTCCATTGCTCCAGTCTTGCAGTTTTTTGTAACTGTGCCCTATTTATACTGATATTAAAACCTTTATAGACAGCAGCTGTGTTCATGGGTTTGTGTTGGACACAGCAGCACCAATGCTGCAGTGTCTGGGTGGTAGTTCTGCTGAGCTGAAGTCCCAGCTAATGCTGTGACTTCTGAGTGACAATCCAGAGACTGTCTGAAATGGCTGTAATTAAAGGCTGATTCCCTGGGTTCCCCACACCCACTCCCTTTCTCTTACTCTCCTGTTGGGGAACTCGTAGGAGGTTTGAAATGAGCAGCACTATAAAATATTCCTCAGGGATGATTCCTCTGCACGTGGTGGTGAGGGCCCTGCACAGGAATCACTGTGCAGTGAAGGTGCATCATGTGGTGTAGCTCTAGATCAACGAACTCTTTAAGGTTCTGAGGCTCAGTGTTTAGTAAGGACAATAAGAGAAAGTCAGTGATTACTGCTTAAAATACAGCCAGAAATCTAGACAGACTTATATAAGGTAAGAAATCAAATTTCAGTGTAGCTGTGAGCTATTAACCTACCAGTTCTTTCCTAAAGAGACACTTGATTGCTTTACCAGCCAGAACCTTTTTAATTTCAATGGTTTTAAGAGACTAGAGCTAGAAAATGAAATTATCTTGCTTTGGTTTGGGCTTTTTTACCTTGTAAGCTTAAGTGCTGGCAATATCCTGGTACATTTGTTTGATCTAGTGTCATGTGCCCTGAGGGCTTTGGAGAGATTTGAACTGGCTGGAGTGAAGTCTTAAAGTAGAAGGGAGAGGGGCTTGTGAGGTGGTGTGACAGTCCTAAACCCAATGGTGTTTTGAGGCAGCATCCTGTAACGAGAAACACTTTGTGCTATGGGGGTGACCATGGAGAGTTGAAGGTGAACAACGTGCAGAGACAGCAAATGGATGAGGGCCACCACGGGGAGAGGAAGCAAAGCTGGAATCTGGTCCATCTGAGCAAGTTCAGTTACAGCAGAGGCTGTTACTTGACAGCTTTGGTCGGGATCTTTCCTTTTTGGTATGGCTTTGGAAGTTACAGTGTGCTCGTCACTGTATTGGTGTTCAACAAGGGTGGATTCTTCTCGATGTTCATTCAGGCACCAGAGTGAGTTGGTGCTTGGCAGGAGCCCTTGGTGCCAGACAGCAAAAGCAGTGGATGCTGTTGGTTATGTGTATTTTAGAGCTACAGCAGCACTTCAGTCCTGAGTCGTACCTGTCCCTGTCCCTCAGGCACAGAGGGGATCCAGCCAAGGGGCACTCCCCTGACATCTGCAAAGAAGCAGCACAAGTGTCACCTTCTCTACAGAGTCAGGAGTAGCAATAGATTTTCCATGTGCTTTTTTTCCTACTGCAGGGGGAACAGAGTGCCGGTGCCAGGAAGAGAATTCCTTCTGGCTGCTCTGAGGGAAGAGACCATTTTCTGCTTCATTAAGCTGCTGCTGTTTTTCCTAAAACTGTTCTTCCTCTTTAATGTACCAAGGAGAGGAATAACAGGGGAACAGGGATGTCACTGGCCTGAGGGAAAATATACATGCTGTAAGGGAAATAGGCAGGAGTAGATCTCTAATAGATCAGGACTATGGGAGCGGTAATCCTGGCAATTTTAAAACTAACTAGAACAGGAACATAATTTGATTTCTCTGTTGTCTGTAACTAGAACAGCCAAGCATTATTGCTGCACTACAGAGCATTTCAACAGCTGCTTTTCCCAGGAGTTCCTTCCAAGCTGGGTGTTAGGGACAAGACTTCACGATTTTAGATTAGCAGCAGATCTAGTTTCCATAACAACTAAAAAAGTCTGTTAGATCTAGAATAGCACTTGGGTCTCTCAGCAGCTGAAGTCATCCTGCTGCTCTATTTTTGCTTCAGGTGCAGGAGGAGCTGTTGTTTCTCAGAGCCCCTGAAGCTGTAGTATAACTGAGATGTGTCAGCTGGGAAAGGAACCACAAGGTTCTGACAAGTGTTGGGAGTGTCAGGTGGGACAGGAAGGAGGAGCAGCTTTGTTTTGCTTTTAACCCCAGCTTCCAAGACTGGGGTAGCAGGAGGGCACTGCTTTCACCTGAGCTGCTCCCTTTGTCTCCCTGCTTGTCCCCACAGCCCTGTGGCTGGGGAGCAAGGACAGCCCTGAGCCCATAGAAGATGCTGAAGCAGGAGGTCAGGCAGTTTGTTTATTGGCAAATAAGTGCTGAAACCCATGAGCCCCACAAACACAGGTGCTCGGTGCCCTTTTACATTAGAATGCTCACGATACCTTTGGGGAAAGTGCAAAAGATCAATAAACAAGCAAAGTTAGTTCTGACATACCTAGGGGAAGGTTGTGAACAGAGAGCTTGGTGCAGGTGAGTTTCTCTTCCATCCAGCTTGAGTGGAAAACTCGTGATAAATCAAGTGGAAGTCCTTTAGGTGAGCTCTAGCTAAGAGTTCGTTCCAGAGTGAGCAGGCACACACACACCTGAGCTAAACCACCCCATCCCTCCAGGACAGCCTGGGTTGTGGTGTATGCAGGGCCAAGAACAGCTCCGTGTGCGGGGTCACAGCAGGTGGGACTGTCCCTTTCTGCACTAGGATGCACCAAGTCTGTTCACTGCTGACATGGGAAGGGAAACATTCATTAAATCAGTGATTCAGGGTGGAAGTCAAGTCAGGCTAAAACATGCCTGGACAGACACACTGAAAGAAAAGCCTGGACAATAACACAGGGAGCAAAGCTTGTAAAAAGGCTTGTAAACTTTGCAGTCCAAGAGCAATTTCCCAGAGGAAATGCAAGCGAGATGCATGGTCCCTTACACGGAGGTTTGGCGTTAGGCCCTACGGTAGCAGGTTGGTCTCCACAAAGAAATCTCTCAGCTTCAGGGGACAGGGGTAGGTGGGAGCGTCCACGCCCCAGGATGGTGAATGTGGCTCTTGGTCAGCCATGCAGTGCTGGTCTCCCACGGGTGAGCAGGGTGGGGGGGTTTAACAGGCTCCTAAATCTCAACTGCAGCCTCCTTGCCTTTTGTGCCGGGATGTGTCAGGGTGCGCGGGACGCTTCCCTACGGGAATGCTCGATGGTTGGACTTGGGCAATTCTGCTGCTGGAGAAGAGAGGAGGGGAGGGGCAGACAGGCACTAACCCACACCAGACACGAGGGAAGTGTAACTGGTGAGCAGCTGCTGAGGGACACAGCTCGCTCACCCTGGGAAAGCCACTGCGAGGAACAAGACTGGGGCAGGGAAGGGAAAAAGTAATCAAGGTATCTTGTGCCATCAGGACTAACCTCAAAGCAGGCTGCACTGGTAGGTAACAAATTCAGTCTTGGGTGCCATCAGCCCTTTCCCAAAACCTCACCATAACAGTTTTCCCACTTCTTTCCCACAATTCCCATATTAGCAATGGAGTGTTGACCCTGAAGAGAGCAATGGTCTCGGATGAGGAAATCCGCATTAGAAGTGCCAGATGAGGGGTGCATTCTGCTTGTACATTCTTCTTCCTTAACATTTAACTTAACAGTTCCAAATAAGTGACAGGAACTTTCCCTTTCTGGTTCCCTCTTTCCCCTATGAGCCAGTCTGGATCCATGCCTGGCAGGCTGTACACAGTGATCATCTGGGGAGAGAAGACAGCACATTAGACAGGACCTTACTCTGCAGACAGAGCCAAGAAATTTAGTCAGATGGGGACTGAAAGAACATTAATTCCTGAAGTTCATTTAGCAGGCATCTGTGCCCTTTCCCTGGAGCTATCTACAGCTTTAACACAAGATCTATGGAAAACTGCCCCGTGATGTCCCTGTTGCTTTTTCATTCTCCAAAGTGACTCAAAGTACTTTTACACGTTGCTCTGTCATCCCTTCTGAATATAGAAGTTCAGTGCAGAGAACAGAAAAGTTTCCAACTTGCTGATTTTTCTTTTTTTCTCAGCATGACTGGAGCAGGCCTCCAGCCAACAGCTTATCCTATGGCTCTGGATAAGGCAGCTGTATTTGAGAGTCACAGTGAGGATACTGAATATTGGAGTATTTTATTTTGGGCTCCAACAGGAACTGAGGAGTTATTTGGGTGATGTTAAATAGTAAATGGCAGTGAGCACAAGCTCACTGCAACTCAGCAGATGCTGGTATCCAGGTAACAATGCTATGAAATTCATAAAGCAGGTTTTAGGGGCAAGAAAAGGAACCAAAGTCCTTGTTGGGCACACCATGAGCTGCTGGGCAGTTATAGCCAAATCCAACACTCAGGAAAGCCACCAACCTCATCTGCAAGAAGTGCCAGCTCAGTGCTGTCAGCTGCTTCATAGTCATAGAGGACTCTGGCCCTGCGTGTCCCACTGGCAGGAGGCTTGACTTCATTGGGATTCAGCACACCCTCTGCCACGGTGTTGGGCACCCCAACAATTGTGGGCACCACTGGAATTGTAGGCACAGCAGGGAGCGTGGCAGCAGCAACAGCTGGAGGAGAGGTAGCGGCTGCGGGAGATGCGGATTCTGCGTTGCCTACGAACGTGCCTGAAAATCTTACATGGGAGAAAAAAGCAGAGTTAGCAAGGCTCCAGCCTGAGGAACTGTGAGCTCTTCCTTTCAGCAGTTGCACTGCAGAGATTGCTCAAGAGTTGCAGCCTCCATACCCAGCTGTAACATACCCACACTGCCCTTCATGTGAGGAAACACCCTCAGTTCTCAGGTGCTGAGACTGTGCAGCAAGTGACACTTGTCTGCCTGTTCTGACTCCAGTGCCCTGTTTCACCAACTTGCAGAGTACCAGACTGACATGTGACACTGCAGAGGGGGCTGGACAGGTGCTGCTCTCAGCTCTGTTTGACTGGGTCCATTGTGCTGTGTCCTTGCCCTGCTCTCACACGATCTGTGTTACCTGTTCTGCCTGCTAATTCTTCAGGAAAGGGATGGGCATTGCTGCTGTTGAACTGGATGCCACAGCTGGAGGCTCCCAGGCTTTGCAGGCTCTCTAGAGAGAGACAGTAATGGAGCTCAGGCTCAGTTATCTAAGGGGGTACAGCTCTGGCCCTGGCAGTGATCACACAGAGACCCCAGAGTCACTGAGGGGAGGAGAGCCCTCAGAACTCATCCTGGCCAGTATCATACTTACGTTTCTCCTTTGGAGCTGCAGGCATGGAAAAAGAACGGAACAGGAGTGTGAGTGATCACATAGAGGCAACAGCCCCTCCTGGGTCAGGCCTGTGCTGGTGTGACAGTACCAGACAGAACATCCCAGCCCACCCCTTGGGATGTGCAGCCAGCAGCACGGGATATGGAATCTGGGATTTGTTACTGCTACAGCAGAGCATGCTCAGGCTCATTGCATGGCAACAGGAATTTGAGTCCCATGTGATTTAACTAATTTAGAGAAAAAATGTTCAAACTCCCATGGCCACTGTGCTTTGAGAGGAATGTAAAAAGCCAATGACAAATCCTGCTCCAAATGCACCACCACCACCAGGACTGGTCACCACCCTTGTAAACTCAGAAGCTCTGTCAGAGCTGTGAGGGCACTTTATAACTTCTGCCCAACATTGTGATGTGGGAGGGGGAAGGAGCCCTGAGCTGGGGGTAAGGAGATCAATAACCCTCAGAGAAATAAAAGCAGTCTCTTGTCTTACCTGCCCAGTTGCTTCTGCAGGTCCAGCATGAACTGGTAGCACTGAGCATAGTAGTTGGTCTGAGACTCCACAAACTCGTGGAGACAGCGAAGATGATTCACCTGGAGGGAAAAGGACCATCACCTTGACTGAGTTTGGTTACCAGGCACAGAAACTCTCCTGCTGCAGCTACTACCCCTCTGAGGTACCCTGAATTTACCACCTCTCCTACCTCTATTCCACATGCAGGACTCTATGATCCTCTTGGCGGGAGCCAAGAGTCTCTGCAGTCCCTCTCACCCCCGGGTGCCCAGGAGGACTCACGTGTGTGCTGCTGATCCCCTCTAGCAGCAGACGGGTCACCTCTGCCTGGCGGTCGAACTCAGTCTGGGTGAGCCTCAGCTCGTGCTCCGCCTGCAAACAGGATGGGGGCTCAGGCAGCACAAGGCAGGAGCCCTGTTCTGCTTCTGCAGCCCCCTACCTCCATACCCCTCCTTTGGCAGCAAAACACGGGTGCTGCAGGATCCATGTGCAGCTGGGACACTGAGCAGCAGGCACAAGAGACCCTGGGCTGGGATCCCAGAGACCTCTGGCTGCATTTCAGCATGATTCCTTCTTAATCTTACATTGGATCACTGTAGGTGATGGAATGACAGCTCAAAACTGATGCATCAAGCAGGGAAGCTCCTTTGTTAATGCTGAGGTGTGTGGAAAGCCAGTCCCATGGCAGCTCCAGTCCCTTTAATCCCCTTTTTCTGCACCTGCAGGCATAGGAATGTCACAGCCTCCCTAGGCTTCTCTCTGGAAGTGCAGTGGTTTCCTTTCTATCACCACAGAACAAAGGCTGAGGGCAGGCAGCATTTACCAAACTGCTGCTGCTAATTAAATCTGCAATGGAGATGAACATCCCAATCCAATTTCTACCCAAGAGTCTCCTTTGGGGCTAGTTACTGATTCTGAGCTAGGAGGAATTAAACACTGGTGAATAGCAGGCAGCTCCACGGCAGGCTTTGGGAATTCAGAGACAGACTCACACTGGAGACCCATCTCTCCCCCACCACCAAACAGTGCATTTACACTGGGGCAGTTTTGCAGTACCAGAATATCCAGGTGGATCCTAGCAAGGAGATCTCCAGAAGTGCTGGAGCAGCCAAGTGTTCTGGTGCTGGCTCTCCCCTCCTGCTGATGGAAAGGGGTGACAAAGCAGGCCCATGTGCTCTCTCCAGCATGCAGTCTTCCTTAACACCAGTGCTGGAGTCCTCTTGGGATGTGCTGTGACCAGTCACAGAAGAGTGACACCCACTCAGCTCCAGCTCACTGTCCTCCAGGAGCATGAAGCCATCAGAGAGCTGCCTTGGTGCAGGGGTTCCTTTTGCTGCTTTGAGAATGTCCTGACCATTCTGGCCCAGGACTGACGTGTCTGGAATTGAGCCCAGAGGGCTGATCCAGCCAGGGTGGCAGTCCCAGAGCAGAGGCCACATCAGTGGTGACCCCAGAAGAGACCCAGTATTCCCAGCAGGACAAGCTGGAGGTGCTGCTGGGGCCAGCACAGCTCTCATCTGGTACCAGCATTACCAGTGTAGAGCCAGGCTACAACAAAGAAATGCTTTGACTGTCTTTTAATCAGATTTGTCTATTTTAAGCTGCAACTCAACTGATCTATTTTCTTGCATCCTCTGTATGAAGGGGATTATTTAAAGGAGAAGGGGGAATGTAACAGGAAATACCAGTGCAATGCCTTCAAAACACCAAGTGATTCTTGCTCCCGTGAGCTGAGACTCCAGTATTCAGAGCTATTTAAACTTGTGCCAGGCAGACCCAGCTCCGTTTGACGCTGCCTGGGATTTCCCTTCCAGTCTTGTGCTTCTCCAAGGCATGGAGAACTTCGACATTTACTTACATACTTCGGTCTATCCAAGCAGAATAACCCAAAGAGAGGGGATAGAGGAACAGATCCTTGCATGCTCATAGCTGACTGTAGCCAGCTTGTTTGGTTGAGGGACCGAAGGATTTAAAGAACAGGAAGAGCTGGTTTGGGAACAGCCAATCCATTCTGCAGCTGCTTTTGGAGTAAGGCAGCAACAGGCTGCTGCCATGCACAGCACACAGAACTTCTGCCACGCTGCACTTCAGGCTTCACGGCAATGCCTGCTGGGGGTGTTAGAGGTGTGAAAGGAACAGCATCCCAGAAGGTGTCTCTGGAAGCTCCAGGCTGTGCTGGAGCTCCACACAGAGCTCCCCTTGGTCTCAACCCTCCATCCATCTTCATGGACAAGTCACACTTCCCTTCCAGAGCCTCCACAGATCAGAAGGGTAAGTGCAGCTCACCCAGAGAGAATCAACTCCATGAGGCTCCAAACCTCCACCCCCACCCCTGACTGAGCTGCTCCCTGCAGCAGCTGGGGCTGTGCATGGGAAAGGCTCTGTCCTTGCTCCAGCTCTGTGCAGAGCCAGCTGGATGGATTAGGCCAGGGGCTACCAGAGGCACACGGAGGATCAGAGCCTTGGCCACAGGAGCAGAGCTGGGTCACACCTCAAGCATCATCTCTGCTCCTGTCACACAGTGCAGCATTCTGAGCCTCCTTTTACCACACACAGACACACCCCTGGATGCCAGGGAAGTGTCTCCCACCAGGGACAGCCAACGGGCCCATGGCTCATCCCAAGCCGCTGTCACTGCACTGAACCACACAGAGGGATCAGGGCTGGGGCACACAACAGCAGCAGCCCCTGATCCTCCCCTGCCTGTGAGCAGGAAGGGTTCCACAGCACCCTTGTCTCCTGAACACCCCCAGAAGGTTTGAGCACAATTCCAGCTGGGTACTTACTTTTTCCACTTCGTCGCTCCAAAGCTGTAGGGGCCACAGAGCAACAGGAAAGGAGATCAGTGTTGGAGACGTTGCAAAGCACTCGGCATTAACACCAACAGGCAAGGGTGCTCCATGGACAGCAGGCCAACTCCAGGGACAAGCCAGCCCTTCACCCAGCAGCAGCTGCCAGATCCATGCCCCTTCCCCTCATTCCTGCACCCTCGAGCTCAGTTTCACAATGGGAGAGCGAGTTCATGCCACCAGAGCCAGCAGCATGCCAGCTCTGCTCCGTGCCAGGGCTGCTACAGCCACTGCATTCCATAGGTTGCAAGAAAAAAAGGATTAACAGCAGAGTCCCCTGCATAGCAAGGCTCACTTTGCTGAAGCTGCTGAGGTTAGTGTTGAAGGACAGCCCTTCTTTTAGGATTGTGGAGAGGCAAGTGAGCTTTTTGAGCTCAGGCTGCACAGAGGCCAGTGTTCCTCACCCATGGTCCAGAGAGCTCAGATTAGTGGGATAATCCACCCAGCCTGCACGGCCAACAGGCCTGTTTAGCCACAGCAAGGAGGAATCAGGGGCTGGCTGCTGCCTCTGAGCCAGGCAATACATCACACGACTCCTTCCTACTCTCCTTCTCCACAGGGGCAAACTTGGGGCAGCACAACACTGGACACCTCCAGCTGCTTGTGGGATCTGGCTTCAGGACATGAAACAATGAACAGAAGTCACACACAGCAATGGCAAAGGGAGAGAGGAGGCAGAAAAACACATTGATCCTTCCCAGAGGTCCTTGGCTTGGCCTTTACTCAACAGCCAACTACTGCCTCAGTCCTGGCAATGTGAAATCCCCCTGGATCTGGGAGCACAGCAGCCTGCCTGCAACACCCACACCACCGGGGCCAGGGGAGTGACCCCTGTGAAGCTCAGCTTCACCACCCAGTGTCACCTCTGCAGGTCAGGGAAGGTCACCAGACACAGCTGAATGTGCACTGGGGGCACCTGTGCTGGACGTGGGTGTCAGAAGGAGAACAGGCTCTGCTTGGACCAGGCTCTCCCAGCTGAGCTTTGCTCACCGACTGTCCTCAGGTGGGCTGTGGGAGCCCCAGGTGCAGAGAGCCTTCAGCAGCCAATATAAGGAGCACGTGTAGGAGCTACCTGTACTGGGGAGGGGCTGAAGCAGGGAGGTGTTTACCAGGCTCCTGGGATTGCTGCCTGCTCCATGGTATGTAGCCTGACTGGCATCTCTTACTCAAGTAGAATTATTGTACTGGTCTGGGTGCTGAGGTGGGTGTTTTCTTCGACTTTTATGGGGATGTCTTGTTACTGCAAATCAGGAACTGGTTGGAGTAAGGCCTGGCCAGTTTCAGCTATGTGTGGGGACACAAGTCCTTCCCCTTCTAAGAGCTCCTACGCTGGAAGGAGGTGGTGGAAGCATCCTGTAGGAAGCTGAGAAGCAGATCCTGAACTGCTTCTCTGGCACAAGGCCTTTGCCAGCACATCCCCATGTTTTTGGAGCAAGGGGAAGCTTTCCCTCTGATCCCAGGCCTTCCTCCTCAGACACTGTGGACCATACTTAAGCCACGTCAGGCCCATTTAATCAGTGCAGCGCACATTGAATTTGTGCCAGATTTGTTTCTCTTCTGTTGCCTTTGCTGTGCCACCTCCAGATCTGACCCTGTGGTGTTCTGGGACAGTCCAGCTTTGCCCAGATCTGTCCCTGGGCTACGACTCTGTGTGGCTCCTTTCTGGATGGCTCAGAGAGCAGAAAAGGCCACGATCTGCTATTGTCTTCCTGCACCCCAGCTCAAGCCAGAGGAATCCTCTTTACGGTACTCAATATGTTTTTTCTTGGAATCATTCCTAGGAGTACACTGCGTGGCAGGATCAGAGAGAAAGGAATATTTAGGCTTGCACAGCCCACATACACCTTCTTACACAAAAACAAAAGGTCAGTGTGGGAGAGAGGAGAAACAGCTCCTCAGCCTCCAACTCGTACAAAACAAGGGAGGTGCTTTTTTTCTTGGATTTAATTCCATCTGAGCCCTCTTGTCATGGAAGGGGAAAAAACCAAAAGCACCGTGTTATCCACCTCTCCAAAAACCAACAACGTAAATTTAGAATCCAAATCAGAGCCCTGCTGAGGGCATGTGGTCCAGGAGAGAGCTGACCTGTGTGCTCACCTGTAAGACAAAGCTGTTACCTTGGGCATAACCAACCCCTCCCTCCAGAAAGGAGCCAAGCTCAAGAGCGAGGTGAGCAGCAGCCACTGCTCTGCACTGTCAGTGCACACTAAGAAGCAGCACAAGGACTCTGGCCTGGAAGAAAAGCAGAGCAACAGGATGAAGAGCTCCTACCTTGCTGCAGTGCCTGACCCCTTGGGATGAATGCTGGGATTAGAGAGCTTGCAGCAAAGCAGCCCTGCCTGTACAGAGCTGGGGAGCAGCCTGGGCTCAGCTTGTGTTTTGTGAATTAGAGATGTAAACTGTAATTCAGGTCACCCCTGCCAGTGCAGCTGGACTTCAGGTGGCCCTTCACCCACCAACTGCAGCCTCTGAAAGAGTTTCGGAAGCCACAAGGCCTGACACTGGTCTGGCCAGCACATTTCCCACAGGCACTCCTGGTAGGAGGCCCTGCTGTGCAATCATCAAACTCGATCGGGGTCAGTGCTGGCCGCTCTCCCAGAGCCCTGCTCTTGCTGCCCAGTGCCACCAGCACTAACAGCCTGATGAGGGAGCACTGAACTAGGCACAGATGTCCCAGGGTAGACATTTGTTGGCTAAAAAGCCTCACAAAATCTGTTCTCCTGTTATGTTCCTGTATGTGGCACCTGCTCCCCAGAGCAGCTTTGCAATAGGGCAGAAGCAGATCAAGGACTTTTTGGTGAGGGCTGGATGTGTCCAACTGAGTGTCTGGGCACTCCATGAGATGCCAATGCCCATTGTACGAATGCTTGTCTTCAGGTGTGCTTTAGCCCCGGGGAATAGTCAGGATACTATTCAGAGGCAGGGAAAGCCCAGTTTCTCTCCTCTGGGTCTCCTAGAGCTTAACTGCAGTCCCTTGGAACAGACCTTCCCAAGGGAAAAGCCAGAGCCACAGGCTGGCTCTGAGCTGCATTAAGAGACAGGAGAACTGAGCAGTTGCTGCAGCATCATCAGTATCAGCTTCTTCTGCAGGACTCTCATCACTGAGCCTGGGACCGATGGAAATAATTTTCTAGGTATTGTGCAAAGCTATTTCTGATCCCAGCATCGCTCTCCAAGGTCAGGACAGATCGCCCTAAGAACTAACACTGATGCTGTCAGCTCAGACATATCTCTGTCTCCAAATGGGATGGGTTTCCCATTAACCAAATCCAGCTTGTTTCCATAGTGTTTTTTGTTTCTGAGAAGGCTGGGCTGTCCTTTTTCATATCTGCAGATCCCACTAGCCAGATTATTCTATTAGCAGGCATCAGTGTTGTTCTGAATGCTAGTTAGGAAGCAAGATGATCAGTTTTCAACATTTTAACGAGAAATGTGACATTGTGCAATGGGGAGCCATGAAAGCAGCATGGGAAGTCAATTGCTTGGCCACATCCACTCAGTGCAAAAGAGTGGAGATGCAGCAGGCTGTTCACCCACCCCAGGCACATCTGGCTGTGGAACAGCTGCCAACACGACAAAACAGTAAAAAATGACCTCTGTTTGCAGAATAGAGAAGCCTGCACTGTTATTGACACTGGTGGCAGAGAGATTCCTCCACCTTTGCTTCTCTTGACCAGCTACAAAGCCTCTGACACCATGGTACAGATCAGGCAGTCACAAGTGTGACACTGCCAGTGTACAGCTGGAACCATCCAGAAAGACCACTCTTGGAGGTTTGCTCCCCTCAGTTGCTCCACTAGCAATAAAAACCCAGCAGAAGATCCCCACTAGAAATGTGGAAGAGGGCTGGCAGGGAAGCTGGTTTGGAAAGCAAACCCAGCTGCAAAGGGCCAGACCCTGAGCAGGCACCCGCACAGGGGTGATGTGAATCCTCAAGGCCGAGTCAGAGGAACCCTGGGCCCATGTCACATTAAAATGTTGAAAACAGCAGAGCACTAGGTTTGAGTTTACATCAGGTAGAGAGGGGCAGGAAGAGGTTGGAGAGGCAATATCTAGGAGGAGGCAGTATCCAGGAGGAGGTGATCTTACCGCTGATGCGCTGGCGGAGAGCACGTAATTACGAGGTCTGGTTTCCTGAAAGTCAGGCACAGCCTGGGGGGGAATAGAGTGTCATGTACAAGGCACCAGAGGAGTCAACGGGAGCCACTGGGTGATGGGTGGAACAAGAGACCAGTGGCTTTTTTCCTGCCTGTGCTGGGAGCTTTGCTCGGATTCTGATGAGAGGCAGGAGGGAGGTCTCCCAACGTCTCAGCAGTGGCACGTGGAGGCCAGGCTGGTGCAGTGGGAGGTGGACTGGCTTGTGCAGTCACACCTGGTACTCGAACAGCAGACACCCCTGCTGTTAGAAACTCTGCCTGTACTTACAGCTGTCAGCTCATATAGCACAATCCCAAGGGCATTCCCATTCCCTTACAGCCAGCAGGTTGCTCTTGTTGCATTAGCTCAGTCCCGTGGGCCGGACCTTCCTTCCCCTTGTGTCCTGCCTACAGTCTTTGTACAGGGCCTTGCCATTAAGGCAGGCATCCTTTCCACAGTGCCTTCTACTGCTCTCACTCTCTCCAAGCCATGTTTCCTCCTAACGGAGGCAGATCTGCTGTTTTCAGGAAGGAACATGGCTTAGCCAAGCCAGGTCTAGCCAAAGGCAGTGTAGGAGTTTTCATCCCAGAGGTCAGGAAACCTCCAAGCCATCTCCTCCATAGCTAAACTTCTGCCCTGGGGCAGGAAGACTTGAGCACTCTGGAGTCCAGTTTCCTCACTGGAAGTGCAATGGATTCAGTCCACTCCCACACAGTTAAGGGCTCATTAACCACCACATAACATGGTGCTTCTATTCAGTTAAGACCAGGCCTCCTCCTGGGATGGCCTTTGGCTGTAGCAGCACTTGAAGAGACAAACTGAGCTGCCTGACATCAGGAATCCTCCTGGCCAGCCCTTACTGCACAGTGGCTGTTGTGCAGGGCTGGCACAGTCCTTCTGGATCCCATCTCTGGCATTAATCCCCTGAGGCCCCTCATTCTCTCTCCCAGGTTAATCCCTCTGTAGTCACCCAGATCCACGTATACACACTGACCCATTTTGCTGGGCCCCGAGTGGCCGGCTGGAATGAGTGACCAGTGTGTGGACGAGCAGTCAGGCAGTCCCAACAGTTGGTTTTTTTCATACCATTTAGGAGTTTTAGGGATGGCTGGAGGAAGGAATAAGGAGGAGCAATTCCTATTACAAGTTAAACTTGAATATAGGGAGAAAAATGCACCAGTGAGGTTTGAGGCCAGCATAGCAAGTAGGCTGGACTCCTCCCTGTGGGGAGGAAGGATGTTTCACAAAAATAGCTGCTTTTGCTTTTTGTTTTTTAAAGATCAAGAGCAACTGAAGAAACCTCTCCTCCCATTCCCTGGTCTCCAGGGAGTCCCAAAACTAGTCACAGCACATGGGATGAAGGAGGCAAGCTTCTCTTGTACTTCTGTGCATGGAGAAGTTGTATTTGCAAGCAGTGGTCAAAAGGGACCCACCTCCCTTCCCTTTCCACTCTGGTAATGGGGAAAAGGGGCAGAACAGCACCACAACCAGATCATCCTGCCTGTCATTGTCTCTGGGCTGCCCTTCCAGAGAGGGACTGGCCACCCAACCCCACCTCCACCTGCCTTCAGCCAGAGGAGCCCAAGGGGGTCTTTAGGGGAGCCCCTGCCTCTCTTGAGCACTGCTTGCAGGCAGCGTGGATGGATCTGAGGGATGCTCCAGAGGGGCTGCAGGCAGGTCTCTGACACTCCCATCCTTCTGGAGCACCTTCCCCAGGCAGCCACAGCCCTGATCACGCTCAGAACATGCGGCAGGGCCAGTCCCAATGGGACAAAGGAGATATGAATTTTCTTTTAAAAAATGGGAAAGAGACAATGAGAGGTGTTAAAGAAAAAAAAAAAAAATCACAGCACTGTTAGCACAGTCAATACTCACATCTCCCTCACACTGAGCAAATTACAAAGAAACAAAACAAAAAGGTTAGTAAACAAAACAGTATTAACAGGAAGGACAAAGCACAGAGTCTGTGGGAAATGCACAAGCCCAGGTGCTCCACAGCAGCTCACGGGTCTGGGCAGCAGCACTTGGACGGGCATCACGAGACAGAAGCTGTGGGAACACGAATTTGCACTACAGAGGGGAAGAGCAGCAAGAGAGAGGTGAGCTGAGAGAGCTGGGATACTTCAGCTTGGATGGGGAGGTGTGACACAGGACTCCAGGCATGTTACAAGGAATGCTGTGATCTAGATGAGGTGTCTAGAGCAGAGGAAGCAGCTCTCCCCAGTGCTGGGAGCTTCCACCTTGCCATCCAGCAGTCAGGGAGGCACCCGGAGCCCAGGGACCCCACCTTTAAGCTGAGCTGGGTGAGAGATGGGTCCCCACAGCAGCAGCTGAATTTGCTCTGCTGTTGCAGTCAGTGTTTCAGCCACTCTGCTGCTTTGAGGCTTGGCCTGGGGAGAACACCCTGGAAAGCCTAGACTGGCTCTGCACCTGCCTGGGGCACCCCAAAAGTTGCAGTGGAAAACAGAGTTTTTCTTTTCCAGCTACAGGGGAGTTCCTCAACCAAGGGTGTGTGTGCAGGTGAGAGGCCTTGAGATCACCTCCTGTAGGAAGCAAGGTAAAGAGGGTGGAAAGGGAGAAAGCACAGGAGGCATCTGAATTCCTGCTCTGATCTGAGCTTAAAGGTAAAGCAATGGCCACCAGTTCCCCCTGAGACTGGGGACACTGTCCCCTCCAGAAGGAATATGGCGGATTCCTGAAGTTACTTTCAGAGGATCTGGCGGACCTGACTGGTTAGAGGAGGCTTTTTTAAAAGGGCAGATACTACTGCTGTTCCCAGCCATCCCGTGTAGGTCTGAGCACTCAGTCAGACCTGCTGTAGGAGGCTGCTGAGCTTAGCACAGCTTCCCCATCTGCCGTGGATGTAACTGGAGCTGGAGGGAAGGGAAAACACCTGGGAACTGGCTACCCAGGGAGAGACAAGGCCAGAGGCCCAGCTGGCAGATGGTTAGAAACAGGCTCATAGCAGGGCTGCTGGACTGGTGTCCCACTGCATCCCAGAGACAGACTGACAAGGACAGTCTGATTCTGACTTGCACACATTTGCCAGTTGAGCTCCTGGCCCCAAGGCAGAAGCAGAACTTGGCAGGTCCTTGTGCCAACAGCCAGAGCTCTACAGGATGACAACCAGCTCCAACCAGGCACTCCAGGGAACCCATCAGTGCCCAGGGTGATGAATTCCCCAAAGCCAGAGGGCAAGACAAGCCTGTAACCAGAGCAGCATGAACTGAGTGAGCAGAGAGGCTCGGGGATGGACCTCATAGCCAGTCTGACCCTGGCCACCCCTTACCTGCTCCCCCAGCACTCCTGCCTGGGAGCTGGCAGAATCCTAACTAGTCTGACAGGCTGGGACTGCTGCAGAGCTCCAGCAGCCTTTCCCTCGTGTACCTCCCAGCTCAGCTCTCTCTTGGCTTGGCTTGAGATCCCCTGTGAAAATTAGCAAGTCCTCAGAAGATGCAGCCTTTTAGTTACTAGCACAACTCATCCAGCAACCCTGATCAGTCAGGAGGCAGGAGCCTGGGTCAAGTGCAAGTTTCCAGACTCCAGAAGCTCAGAACTGTTTGTTTCAACAACTCTTCCAAGGGAGGACATCTCAGAAATAGGTACATGGCTCCTGCTCCCAGTTCCCTTCCATCCCAGATGAGGAATTCCCCCACCCGTGCCTGCCAGACAGGACACAGCAGGGTAACCTAATTTTTGACCACGTGAGCCAAGCCCTGGGGCCAGAAGGATGGGGAGGGAAATGAGGGGAGGAGTTACCGCTGCTTTTGCCTCGGCAGCTTTGGCTTTCTTCAACCTGGCTTTGCAGGCATCCAGATCCAGGCGTCGGTTCTGCAGGATCCTCCGCTCTTTCTGGAAGGGACAGGAGACGGGTCAGAGCAGATTGCTTAGAAGCAGGGGAGACATGAGGAGGGGACATGGTGTCACTTAGGAACCAAAACATGCCAGGGAGAAAGAATCCGTTGCTATGCTCATCTCCTTAGCAGGAGTTTTGGGGCTGGTTGCCAGGGATACAGGATAACCTCCTGGAAACAGGGCAGCCTGTGATGGGTGGTGCCCACAAGCTGCAGGAGTCAGGAAATGAGTTACTTTCCTCATGCACATCAGCTGGCAACCCTTCCCTATCAGAGGGGAACCTGAGCAGATCTAGGGTTGGTGTTCCCTCATCCTTGCATTCTTCAAGGGGAGAGGTATGGAGTCATCCTTTGTCACAGGGAAAGAAAAGGGGTTCTCTTAGCACTGTTCCTCTCTCCCCCTGCCCCCCTTTTCTCCAGGGGCGTGACAAGCTTCCCCTTCCCTGCATCCACACTCACAGAGATGGTTCTCCAATCCCCTTCCAGGAAGTTGCGCAGTGGGGTCAGGAAGTTGATGGAGGCAGAGTGGATGAATTCCCGTTCTGCTGCGCCCAAGCGCCTCTGAGTCTCTCCAACTTTTATCAAAGTCTTTCCTGCAACAACAGGAACCTTCAGCTCCAGGAGAAGCCAATTACCATGTGTTGCCTTCAGCCAACTCACTCAGAGCTTCCAGACTCCTGTGCTGGGGGACACAGGCACAGCTGTACCGTGGGTGTCCCACACCAGCTCATGCCTACCCACTCTGCTGTTGGCCTGAGACGTCTTTTCACTGCTCCCAGGGCAGCTCTGATCTTATCTATCTGCTGAGGCACTTATGCCACTGATGTATTTTACTGCTCTACCTGCTTGCGCAGAATGATCCTTCTTTGCCTCAAAAAACAGAGGCACAGGAACAGAGCAGCAAATTAAAAAGCACCAGAGCAGAAAACATGAGTTGATTAGGCAGTTGGCTATAGATGCAGTTACAGCTGCTCTGGCTGTAACAGGACTCACTATTGAACAACTATTGATTTGGAGAGCAGGAACAAAGCTCATGGCAGGGGCAAGGACAGCTGGAAGTGAAGGCTGTGTCTCTGTGCAGGTCTGCTGCTTAAAGAAACCCAAAATTCCCCCAGGAAGGGACAACTGTGAGGATCTAAGAACAGAAAGACGCTCTATGTGGTCAGAAAGGAGCCTGCTGCAGACATCTCAATGCAAAACAGTATTAGGGATATTCTCTTGGGAAGGGATGGATTTCCCAGGACTTCTTCATTAGCCAGGCTGACTTACCATAAGGTGTCCCTGGCCCAAAGTCATTGGCTGCCTCTGTCATGTACTGTGCCAGCAGCTCCCCATTGGTGACCCGGGAAGGCACCTTCCGGTCAAGCTTCTCGTACAAGAATTCTTCTACTCTGGCACCTGGAATGAGGAGACCAGGGAGGGTGAAAGGGGTCCCTGAACTGGGATTCATGATAGCCCACCTCAGGCAGTGCTCAGTGATGCACTGGACAGCAGGCACCAGTGCCAGGAGCAGGTGTCCCTGCCCCAGTGCACTGCCAGGCTCTGAGGTGCTCTCAGCTGCACGGGGAAGAAGGACAGGCCCTGCAAAGACACGTTTCTCCCAAGCCCCACGAACTCTACAGGGCTCTCTGCCAGAGGCCACGACTTTCACCACTGAGCTGCAAGTGACATTTGTCCTTCAAGCCTTAGGAGAAGCTGCACTTACTCGGGTTTGGCTGTAGCAGAACTTCAGTCTGACGCAAGATCTTCTCTGTCCAGTTCTTTGTGCAGTCTGCCCTGGCCAGAAGGTTTTCAAAGTGGGCATCGAGTTCAGTCTTCTCAGCCTGGCCCAGCTTTTCTTCAGTAAACTGCATGAAGAAGGCAGCCATTAGGTCTGTTCTTCCAAAGCAAATTTAGTGTGTTATAGAGCTAATAAGGGACAGTGAAGCTGCTTTTGTCTTGTGTATTTACCTTGGAACAGAGCTAAAAACACTTCAAGGTGTCATTCTTTGTTCCCAGGCATCTTTCAGGGGAAGAGGGCAAATTTTTTGCCCAAGAGTAGAACAAGCATTGACCTAAAAATAGACTCCAGGTTTGAGAGGTGTTCCAGAATAAGTAACTTTTAATAAGGTCTAGTACAAAAATACTCCAGTTGTGAGGGATCTATTTAAATATGCACATGGCTTCCACTGCTTCAATGCAGAAGAGCAACAGACATCCTTCATATGAGGGAAGGTGCTAAATCCCTTCATCTCCTACTGACTAACTCTGTGTCCTGCAAACCCAAGGGGTCAGGAACGCCACTACCACCTCAAGTCAGGAGACTCAAACTCAGGATTTAGATAAAACCACTTCCAGCAAGTGACTGTTCTTCTGAGACACACTCTGAAGCAGAGAATTGAAATATAACGCTGTCCAACTCTTCTCAGCACTCAGATTCATACTGGCAATGGACAATCCCTCCCTCTGCAATTCCTTTTAAGTTTAAAATTAGCAGCAGCGAGAATTGGGCTGTGCAAGTCTCCAGTGTTTTCATGCTGGGCAGTGACATCTGACCAGGTTTGTCAGTCTGGAGATGCAGCATCAGATGGCCTGGACACCCTCTATTGCTTCCTTGAGGGATTTCTGAGAGAAGAGCCCATTCCCTCTCATCCCATCCCCATTTCCCACATGCTCCTTTCAGTGAAGCTGGCCAACTTCAGTGTATTTTTAAGTACAATTTCCTGCTCTGGACAGAACCAGCATCTTGTTGGTTCATGCTAAAAGACCCTTTGGTCAGCTGTGCCATTTGGGATCTACAGAGGCTCCAGTAGTCCTTTAACCCTTGTTAATAATCTCTGATGCCATTGCTGCGTTATCAGGACACGGTACCATGCAATACTGGCACAGTCAGATGCCAAAGATTAAAGCCTGGCTAAAGCTCTTAGTTGAAATGCAGCTCCTGTCTGATCTACCACTGGTACCTTCTCCTCTCTGCTTCCCTACACCAGAGCTCAGCTCTAGATGGGCCAAGATGTCCCTTCCATGGGGTCTTGCTCTGGTGTCTGCTGCCTTTCCTGAAAGGCTTCCTGGCCAGCTCTGTTCCTTTCCCATCCAGCACAATGCTGGGAACAAAGTGAGATAAGGAGAGGGGCAAACAGCCCTTGGAGTCCTGTTACCAGATGTCTGAGATATACAAGCCCTCCAGGTATGTTTACACAGCGACCTGTTTGGCAGGATTGGAGCTCCAGCCAGTGGGATGCTTTGCCAGCGGCGAGTGGTGGAAGATTCTCAGCTGCAGGGACAGGACAGTCACACTTTCCCCCGCAGCCCACTGGGGACAGAGGACCAGGGATCACTTTGCTGGTCTCTCCCCAGCACCAGCAGCCCCTGGTTGCTGGCACATAATTTTAACTGGGTTTTGCCATGGTCCCCTGGCCATTGCTGGACAATGGGTAAAAGCAGATTCAAGGTGAGAGGGTGTTTGTATTGTCTGATTTCTTTGGGGGTCACACATGGCTCTCAGTGGCTGAGGCTGCTTTCCTCTGTCACTGCTGGGAGCCCAGGGCTGTTTTCAGACTCTGCCAGGCTGGGCTGAGTCACTGCCATGCAGCAAACTGGGACTTGCCGGGTATTTGGCACCAATTCTTGAGTCATCTGTTTAAGAGCTTTCCTAAACAAGTCAAGACTCTTTGATGCAAAGATAAGTCTCTCTCGGGCCCCCCTTTCCCAGACAGCATTTTGAGACCTCATCTCACTTTCAAATCCAGCTCTTTTTCCTGCAGTTTAGGCTTATCCTGCGCCAGCATCTGCCCTGGAGCTGTCAAACCTAAACCCAGTTTCTTATCAGCTGAATTGAGTCAGCTTCTTACAGCATTGCTGCAGTGCCAGATCACTGCTGAAGCCCTCCAGCATCTCCACAGTGCTACTGCCACTGTCCTGAACCACTCCAGCTCTGGGGTCCTTTGCTTTATTAACAAGTGGCATCTTTGGCATCACTGTTCTCTGTGGCTGTTCTGTGTAACCCAGTGCAGGGGTCACAGCTCAGCACTTGCCAGGACTCAGAAACTCAATTCTTGTCTCAAGCCAGGCACTAAAGCTGTTTGTCTTGCAGCAAGGCTGAGGGCAGCACCAGGATCACGGCAAGCCGGGGGGCTATGCCAGAAGGGGAGGATGGGCAGGAATCCCAGTCACAGCCCGTGGCTCCAAAGGGTCAGGCCAGAAAACAATCTCTTATTCAGGCTTCCTTTCAGGGTTGGAAAGCAGGGCATTAAGGTCGGGAAGCGGGTGCAAGGCATGGGAGGCTGGGACTCCACTGACACTTAATTCCCTCAGTGTCACCCTGACCCCTGCCCAGGCACAGCCTCGGGGGTTGGTGCCTCACTGCAGGGGCTGCACTGGGAGCTATCCCTGCCCAGTGCTACCTCCTCCTCCTCCTCCCTGGGCACAGGGAGTCACTGATCCAGCTGGATTTGACCTCTAATGTGACTTTTTAGACCTATCAGAGAACCCACCCTACATCACAGCAGTAGTGGGGATGTGCCATGAAGTGCGCGGAGAGCAGGACCACCTCCTGCAGGAGCAGCCCACCATGAGATCAGATGAAGCTTCTCCTGGAAGCACAGCCAGAACAGGAGATTACAGGTAAGTTACACTGACCTACAAGCTGGTTTGTTTTTTTTTTGTCTGGTGCAAGTGGAAATCTGAGATTTTAGGTGGCAACAGGTCTCGGCTGCTGGTCCCTTCTTACCTGGCTGCCCAGTGAAAAGAAGGGTAGAAGAACAGCAGTTTATGAAATTTGGCTACTCAAGCACTTCAGGCAGAACTCCCCTGTAAAGGATTTCTCTTCCTGAGAATTTGTTTTCATAACACAGAAATTTGATTGAAAAGATTTCACTGTGAGATGCAGAACAAATGAACTGATCATACCCTCAAACCTCCTGACTGTAAAGGGACAGATTTTGAGTATTTTATATCTTGCTCTTCCCAGACTAGAAGCACTGCTGTCTTTTACAACAGATTGCCACGAATGGGAGTGATATTTGGTTTCATCAAGTTGATTTACAGGCTTGGTGCAGATCCCCGGGGAGAGAGGCAGCGCTGGCAGAGCACAGGCAGTTGCAGTGCTGAGAAGGAACCTCCAGCTCCTCCATCCTGCTGTGGCACAACTACTCCCGTTTGTTTTCTAGAACCTGAGGACTGGGTCAATAGCCCTGAACCAATTCCCAGATCTGCATCCTGGGATCATGAGCCAGGTGGCAGTGCTGAGAGGCTGTTCCCCTGCACGAAACATCCTTGCAGCTGACCCAGAGCGGGTGCTTAATAATGCAGGGCAGCCTTTTGTCAGTGTCACTCTCGAGGAAGAGCAGAGTCGTGCTGCATTCCAGTACATCAATAATTCAGCCAAAGGTTGGGTTTCTCCTGGGAGGCTTGGCTGGCTGGCAGGAATGAGAGATGCTTTATCAGGGCCCAGGTGGGCAAACAGGGTGACCCAGCAGGAGAGCAGCACTTGGGCCACAGGCCCAAAAGGAGCATGGACACGCTGGACTGCAGCTACGGCAGCTGCCCTAAGCATTCACAGCTTGGGGAAAAGCCTCTTCCCCAAAGAGAGTTGGCAGATGCACATCTGGGATGTCAGGAGGGTCAGCAAGTAGTGCTGGAGGGGCCTCTCTGCACTACAGGTACAGATCAAACAGGCTGGGCCTGTGACTAAATGCCATCGGAGTTAGGCTTTAAAATAGCCCATGGTATTTCCTTTGCTGAAGGCATCAGCACCTTCCTCTCCTTAAAAGTGAGGGGAATAAAATCCCAGTATAATAAAAGCCCAGGCCTGTATGCTGTGATCTCTAACAGAGTGACTGCAGCCCCCTTGCAGAGGATCTGGTGGCAGAGTTCAGGCCCTTGTACCACTTGCAGTGTCCCCATTTTATCCAACTAGATGTTACTTATGACTTTCCACTTTAAATTACAAAGACCAAACCAGGGCCAGGAGATTTAAACCAGGAATAGTCTCCTGTACCTGCCAGTAGATTTAGGCTGTTGGGTTTTTCAAAGCCCCCAAATAGCTCAAAATACCCAAAACACAGTAACATTTGCTCTTTTGATCAGAGACACAACACAATCAGTTGAGCAAATCTGGCTCCCTCTTTGTACAGGGTTGCAGTAGGAAAGAAGCTACAGCCACTCAGCAACTGAAAACTACCTGATTTTCAGCAACTCTGGGCCAGATACGGAGCCTGCTCCAAGTATTTGGTCACCAGGAGTCAGGAAAGCCAGGCTGGGAGCCAAGTGAAACTGTGTTAGAGGACAGAAGGAAGCCATTAACAGGGACAGCTTGGTTAACTCATGAGCAAGGCATTTAGGAGAGGAAAAAACCACTGTTGTTGTGGGTTAACCTTGGCTGGACATGAGATGCCACCAAGTCTCTCTATCACTTCCTTCCCCAGCAGAAGAGGGGGGTTGAAAACAAGATGGAAAAACCTCATAGTTAAAGGCAGTTTAATGAAGAAGAAGTTGTGTGTGGAAGCAAAGGAAGCCAAAAGATTTTCTTGTCTTCTTCCCATCTGCAAGTGATGTGTGACCACTTCCCAGGGCCTCAGTACACGTTGGGGTTACTCCAAAGACAAATGTGCTCTATAATAATGTCCCTCCTCCTCCTCTCTCTTAGGTTTTATTGCTCAGCAATGTCCTGTGGTATGGAATAGCCCTTTGGGCAGCTTGGGTCAGCTGTCATGGCTGTGTCCCTCCCAAGACCTTGTCCTTTCCTTGGGTCACCTTCTGCTCTCTGAACTTTTAAAGTGTGAACATCAGTAAGGTCAGCAAGCAGAGGGTTTATTTTATCTACTAATGATAAAAGTCTATTTTATCACCAGAGTTCAGGGAGCTGGGGGAGTCTGTCTGAAGGAGCTTCAAGATAGAGCAAGTCAGCCTCTAGATGTTTTAGTAATGACATTAGCAGGGGGATAAGCATCCAAAAGCTGTATTCACACTTAGGCATTTTCATCCAGAGCCTGTTTACATCAGAACTGACAAAAGACAGACACCTACAATTATTTCCAGACCTCTCTGAAAGAGCCTGGCTTGCAGCCTATCTAGAACAGAGACATCCAGTGTGTGGCCACAAAGCTTCCACTGGCCAAGGTTTGGGATCAGACCCACTTACTGATAGCTGGAAGGTGTATCTGATCAAAGAGAGAGGCCCTCCTTCAAGCGAAGACAAAGAGTGACCCGTTTGGAGTCTGTCTGCAGGTGCCACATCCCCTCAGAGAACACTGATCTTATGGCTGCAACTGATAGTGCAAGAGTCAATACAGGCCATGCTCAGGTGAGATGCTGAACCCTCCACAAGCTCTATACCCTTGCAGCTGCCCAAGCCTAGAAGCTTGTTCTCCACTCCCAGGGTAGCAGAGCTGTCCACTACTTTCCTACCCCACCTTTACTGCCTGCTCTACTGTTCTGGAGGAGTCCTATGACTGATGCCTGAGCAAGGAAGAGCCATGTAAAGGCAGCAGTGGGTTTAAGCTGTTTTGATTGGGTTCTTTTGTCATGAGGAGCCTAGTCAAAAATCCTTCTCCCAGCACCTACGTTGGGTTGTATTTGACAGGTTTCAAACCAGCTCCTGCCCTGAGCCAGCCCAGAGGTGTTGTGCTGACCATGCCCTGTCTCCTTTCCCTCTGGCTGAGCCCTAATTCCAGTTCGAGTGAAGCTCCTGTGTGTTGGTCAGACAGCTCTGCCAGACAGCAGGAGTAATGCTGTCTGAGTGGAACAGCACATAATGGCCAGTCCATTTATCTCCCAGTCGCTGCAGTTCCAGTAAAACATCACTTTGTTAAATGCCTGGAGCTGGAGAAAGCATCTCCAAATGCTACAGAAAACAGCTTTTTCTAGACAGCTTATTCCCATCCTAGAAGATCTGCAGTGCTGAAGAGTGCTACAAATCCAGCCCTTATTGCCCACAGCAGACCTCAGCTGTCACTGCTGGCTCTCGGGGGAGACAGGGCAGGGCTCACCCACACCAGGACTCTGTGAGGACCCAAAAAGGCTGAATTCTCCCAGCAGTGACACCTCATGAGGTGGTTTTCAGCCTCAGAGATCTCCTTCCTTCCAGTTCCCCCTCCTTACACACCTGCTCACTGTCCACAAGTGCCAGTGCTCATTTGGTTTCAAGAAATTACTACTGTAATTAGGCATATGAATATTCATGTACGAGACAGTGGAGTAAGTGTAGCAGGCAGAAGCCACGATTTATAAACGCCTCCTTGCTCTGGAATCACTGTGTGCAGACACTGTTCCCAGGCCCGTCTCCTTCCTACGCCTTGGAGCTAAAAAACACTTAACAGAGATTTACAAGAAGGCTTCTAAACACAAGATTTCTTTCCAGCATTTCTTCTGCAGCCAAGGTCATTTGCATGAGAACGGCATCTTTAGGCTTTCCATCTGCTCCTTATTTTGCACCTGTAGTTAATATCTCTCTTTTTCATAACATATGACTCACTGGCACGGTTACAGGAGGTTATATCTGCTTACAGGAGACCAGTTCTCAATAGAGCCAGAATTACTCCACTGCACAGAAGGTCTGGAACCAGGCAGCTCTGCTCTGTTTGTTTACCAGCCCCCACACAATAGGTAGAGCAAGAAGCCCAGTCCCAGAGTCACCAGCTGGACTTCACTTTCCAGGCAGGATCCCAACCAGTTCTGACCTGCCTCTCCTCTTCTGGCCAAACGAGAGCAATATTCCAGTTATGCCCAAGAAATGAATACACTTAGCAGCCCCATCTCACCACCTGCTGCATGTCTGCTGCTCAGTGTACCCAAATTTCTTCACAGCTCCGGGGGGGGGGATTCACTTCATCCCCAAGAAGCTCCTGATCTCAAGTTGTGAACATCAGAATATTCTGAGTTGGAAGGAGCAGTGAGGATCAATGAAGTACAACTGGCCCTGCACAGAAACAGCCCAAAGAATCCCCCCTGTGCCTGAGAGCGTTGTCCAAACGCTTCTTGAGCTCTATAGGCCTTGGGACTGTGACCATTGCCCTGGGGAGCCTGTTCAGTGCCCCACCACCCTCTAGGGAAAGAACCTTTTCCTAATATTCAACCTCACCCCACCCCGACTCAGCTCCAGACATTTCCTCACACGGTCCTGATGCCTCAGCAGCCCCCTGAGACCCGACCTGCTCGCTCTCAGAAGCTCCTTCTCATCTCTTGAACATCCCAGTGGCTTCCTAGGCCCTGGGATCTCCTGCTCCTCCCGAGGGGCTGAAGTGCAGACCAGGTGCTCCACCACGCCTCCCCAGCGCCAGGGACCATTCCACAGAATCCCAGAATGATCGGGCTTGGAAGTGACTTCTGGAGATCATCCTGTCCAACCTCCCTGCCAGGGCAGGGTCACCTGGAGCAGGTGCCACAGGAACGCGTCCAGGTGGGTTTGGAATGTCTCCAGAGTGGGAGACTCCACGCCCTCCCTGGGCAGCTGTTCCAGAGCTCTGCACCCCTTCCCAGTGGGTCTGGGCACGGACAAAGCAGCCGTGTGCCAGATCACACAGCTTTGTTTCTTTAAGATAAACAAACCCCAGGCACGAATGTCCCCCCGCACTCCCCTCCCCATCCCGAGCACCATCCCCGGGGCTTTTCCCTTGGGACCTTCCCCGGCACCCCCGAGCCCACGCCGGGGGCGATGCTCCCAAGGTGATGCATCTGCGGGTGATGCTCCGGGGGCTGCGGCTCAGGTAGACGGACCCAGCCAGCTCCGAGCTCCTTCTCCAGCCTCCCCGGGGCCGGGCAAAACCCCCCTGGCTCCGCCGGGGCCTGGCTCCGCGGATCCCCCGCGCCTCCCGCCCCGCGGCCTCCGGGCGGTGCCGCGGCCGTGGCGACCCGCCCCACCTCACCTGCATGGCGCGGGAGAAGAAGACCCCGGCGTCCGACGCCAGCTTCTTCACGTTGAACTCCATGGCGGCCCCGGAGCCACCCCGGCCGCGCCGCGCCCCCACTGTCACCGCGCCCGCCGCTCCGCCGCCTTTTATAGCGCCGGGTGACGCCCGCTCCGCGCCTCTTAAAAGGGCTGCGACTTGTTAGGGCGTCCGTCCGCCCCAGCAGCGCCTCGGCGGACGGGGAGGGGGCGGAGGCGGGAGTGGCCCCTTTAAGCGCGGGGCGGCTGCGGGGGGAGCTGTCAGCACTCACCAATAGGAACTCGCGCCACGCTACCCGCCCCTTCCCTTCCCTCTCCGCCGCGCTCGCCGCCGCATCCCCGAGCCGGGCGCGTTCCGATTGGCGCGGCCGCGGCCGACTCTCCGCTCTGATTGGCTGGAATGGGAGAAGGGGCGGAGTGTCCGCGCGGCCCCGCCCCCGCGCGGGGTGGGCTGCGGCGCGGGGGAAGGAGACGCTGCCCTTCCGCGGCCATGGCGCGCGGCGCGGGGAGAGGGCGCCGAGCGG
>VZRV01008784.1:160131-248825 GCA_013398115.1 Falcunculus frontatus
AGCGCCGAGCCGGGGACCCCCGGCTGAAACCGGTCATGGGGGTGGGGGGTGCGGAGAGTGCGGGATCTCCGGGTGCGGGGGCGGCGGAGATGCCCCCGGGGTGAATGAGTGCAGGGGCCCGGGGATGCCGCAGGGGTGCGAGGCACCTGAGGGCGCACAGGGGATGCTCGGAGATGCGGGGGATGTGGGAGGTGCGGGGACGCTCCGGGGGTGCGGGAGCCCTCTCTGCAAGGCCCAGCGTGCTGCAGTGCAGGTGCGGGGGGTCCCGTGGGTTTAACACCCGGCGCCGGGTGCCCACGGCGGGCAGGGCAGGGCTGGAGGGAGATGCTCGGACAGAGGGGCTGCCTTGGTACCTCCGTGCATGTGCTCCCTATCCCCGGTATGGTAACCCCCAGGCTGTTTTCTGTGCCCAAAATTCCTTGCACTTTGCTCTTCTCATCTCTGCCGTGGCCAGGACGTTGTGTTTAACCTTGTGGGGAGAGCCCATGGCCGGTGTCTGGTCCCTGCGGGCTCCCAGTGCCCGGAGAACATTCCGTAGGTGCTCCGGGGGCAGTGGGTGCGGGGTGGGTGACAGGCGGGAGCAGGGCTTTGTCACGCACGCTCTGGGGTCACGCACCGGTGCCTTCTATCGCTCTGTCCTTGACGGGAGCACATCCCTCCTGCCCAGCCCCGCTGGCAAAGCTCTGAGGGAACTCGAGCAGCATTGAAACCTCCTGGGCAAACCCCCTTTGGTTGGTGGCTCTTGAGCGAGGCTGTGATGCACAGACAACTGTGTGAAAGCAGAGTTTTGGCAATGAAAATGTGTGTATGGTTATTTGGGATAACTGGGGCTTTTTTTATATTGGGACTGCAAACAAAATTCCTCCAACCATGTGCAGGCAGTTCTGGTACATGTAGAAATTTCTGGGAGCTGTCAAATCCGAGGGTGCTGCTGCTGTAGAGCAGTTTGGGAATCTGTCCTCGTGGTTGGTAGGACAAGCAAAGGAATTGCTGCTGTTGGTGAGAAGATGTTTTAAATTCGCTGCTCCAAGTGACCTGGTGCGTGTTTTGTGAAGTGTACTGCAAGGAGGAGCAGGGCGTGTGTTCCCCTCACTCACCCGATTTTTCCCCTCTTCCCGCAGGAGGATTGTTGGATGAAGGCCAACTCCAGGACTCTGAGCCACGTGTCAGAGAAAAGTTGGGTTCTTTTGTGAGCAGCTCACACAGCATCTACAAGTGCCCTTCCCCGTGGCGGCTCCTGAAGGTGCCGAGATCCTCGTGCAGACATGGCATTTAGAAGGACAGAGGGAATGTCCATCATGCAGGCCTTGGCAATGACCGTGGCAGAGATCCCCGTGTTTGTTTACACAACGTTTGGGCAGGTACAAGGAGTGGGAAAGGTTTTCCTGTCACATTCCTTGGGGTTGCTCTGCGGGGTTGTCTGCCTGAGATGGAGGCACAATGGGGTGGTGCTGGGGGACCTGGGCAGTTTGAGGGATTGGAGGAATTGCAGGGGGAGCTTGGGGTGGTGGAAGAGAGTTGTTCTGAGTGGGCGTGTAGAGGAGAGAAAAGGACTTCCCACATTCCTCCCTGGGAGAACACTCAGGTTCAGTCTTTCTCTTCATCAAACGTGCTAAAAAAAGGCTTGTCTTTTAAAGAAGAGTAATATGTTCCCCACTTGTAGTGATGCAGCACTTGGAGCGATAAAGCTCAGCTTCACACAAGGATTTCAGAGCTGAATTTGGGTAACCTGGATTGCATCTGTCCCAGGCTGTGTGCAGATTTTGCAGTGTGTTTTGGCAATGAGGATTGAGACCAAGTTCTCCAGGTCCTGTCAAAATGATGCTCCACAGTCTCTCTGTTGCTATGTCTTAGCTGTGTAGCAGGGGGCCTGTTTTGTAGATAGGAGGGTAAAGCCAAGTTGTTTCATGTTTAACACAGTTTTTAATTTTTTTTTTTTTTAAAGGGCAGTAGAATTGGTTTTTCATTGTTGCTCTTCCATTTCTTTTGTGTTTAAAGTCTGTCTTCTCTCAGCTGCGGCTCTCTCCAGGCCTGCGCAAGGTGCTGTTTGCCACAGCTCTGGGGACGGTTGCCTTGGCTCTTGCAGCTCATCAGCTGAAGCGGCGGCGCCGCCGAAAGAAGCAAATTGCTCCAGACAAGTGTGGCTTTAAACCGGGAGGGATCACAGTGCCCATCCTGCCAACCAGGAGGGTCTCCTCTGTGAAGAAAGGTTGGCCTCACAAAAAGGGAAACATCCCCAGAGGTTGTACAGGGAGGGATGGGAAGGTGTGGGGAGAGGAAAGCACAGCCATTTGCGTAGTGCTTCGATGTGGAATGAAGTGGGAATTCTGAAGCCATGAGCACAGGGTTTGGGGAGCAAAGGGAGAGACTCTGAGCTCACAGTCCTCAGGAAGAAAAGGTGTCCTGAGGTTTTCCCTGAGGTTTGCAGTTCCCATCCCCTTTCCTGCAGGCAGCCTGTGGACCATTACCGTGCTGCCCCAATAATAATGACCTGGGCACGCAGTGACCTGGTTCTACATTGATCTCGTGATGTCAGTGCGGGTCCTATGCTCAGCTCAGGGGAAGGGAGGGTGGCCTGGGCTGGGCTGGGGAGTTGGGAGTGTCCATCCAGCTCTGCGGTGACTCCCAGACCTTGGGCAGCTTCCTCACTGGCTTGTATTGATTTAGGGGTAAGACTGACCCAGGCCCTCAGCAAAGCACTTTAGGGATTAAGCAGTTGTTTGGTGAAACATATGAAAATCAAGGGAGCAGTGTCTGTGTTCTACCTGTCCTGGGGGAAGGTGGAGGAGTTTTTGCTTGATTGTTTCCACTTGCCTCTTGCTGTCCATAAGCAGTGAATTCATTCCTCAGCCTCAGATCCCCACTGACACCAGCTTTCTTAGTCTCAGAGCAAAGGAGAACAGACAGGAGACCTGTGGCTTATTTCTAGGTATTGGATGCTGCTTTGCCTATTCACAGTCACACTGGACAGGGTGATGTTCCCCTCCCTATTCCCTGCTGCAGTCACCTGGGCCTAAAATCCTGGTTTTGTGTGACCTTCCCAACTGCAGGATACTCCAGCAGAAGAGTCCAGAGCCCTGGCAGCAAGAGCAATGACACACTCAGTGGGATTTCCTCCATTGAGCCCAGCAAACATTCCAGTTCCTCCCACAGCCTCACCTCGGTAAGGACCTTGCTGGCAGGGCTGGGAAGTGAGTGCATGTACCTGTCATGAGATCACCAAGTCCTTGGGCTTGTACTGGCC
Source organism: Falcunculus frontatus (assembly GCA_013398115.1). Lineage (NCBI taxonomy): Eukaryota > Metazoa > Chordata > Aves > Passeriformes > Falcunculus > Falcunculus frontatus. Next base: position 163,376 of record VZRV01008784.1, read on the forward strand.
CATGGAGAATGCCAAAGCCTCTGGAGCAGAACAGGTTGCAGTATAATTGTAGGGCCGGTTCTGATATTAACTTTGCACTGAGTGTCTGGAGTTGCCTGTAAACAGCAATTTTTTGTGGCCAAGAGCTCCAGGATTCCTTGGCCGGTTCTTTGGCCAAGGAGAAGCTGCAGGAGGGATTTCCCTGTGGGACATGGCCAAGATTCCTTGGAGCTGTCTGTGACCCTCTCAAGGAGTTAGGCTGGGTTGTTTCTGGGTCTCACAGCAATGGGGAGCTTGTTTGCTTCCCTCCATGGTGGGGGTTTGGGTGGCCCAGCAGCCCCTCCCTTCTGTGCTGGGGCTTCTCACAGCTTGCTTTGTCCTTAAAACCAAATTAACTACCAAAATCTGATGGCTCTGTTCAGGAAACAGCACAGGTTGAGAACACAGCCCAGTCGTTCTGCCTCCTCCAAAGCCAAAAAGCAGCCTATCAGTACAGGTAATTCAGGCTTAACCAGGCAGGAGAAGCCGTCAGTGCTTATATCCACCTTTTGTGAGACCAAAACCGGAGGCATTTGTTGGCTTCAAGACCTGTTTCACATCCCCATTGCTCAGAGCCTCACGTTCTGTTGGAGCAGGGGGGGGACACAGATGAAGCTGCGAGTTGCTGCAAAGCCCTCCCTCGTCATCGCCTAGCCTCAGAGGCTGCTTGGCAATGCTGGGGCAAGGAGAGGGAAAAATCACCCCTTTGAAGGGAGCTGTCGGGTGCCAGCGCCCCACAGCACATGCTGGTGTTGCTGTTTTTAGTACAGCTGAAGCACCAGAAGTTGCCAAAATCCGTGCTGGCCGAAGTGTGTCTCCAGCAGGCGGCAGTGCCGGCACGGCGCTGGGCACGGCACAGCGTTCCCTGGGCAACTGGGGTGTGATGGATGTGACAGTGAGCACTAAGCTGTGTCCAGCTCTGGCCTCTTTCCCCCCCCCACAGGGACTCACATCCATGTAATTCCCCCATGGCTTCTCTCTTCTCAATTCACACAGATGCTGTCCAGGATTCGTAACACTGAAATTCTATTTCTCTTTAAATAAAAAGCAATCCATAAATTCCTTTTTCCACTGCTGGTGCCTGGGTGGGGGTATCCCCATGGACAGGCATCTGTTTCTGTACAGATGAGCTGACCCTGTACTTAGAGTTTTCATATTACTTGGTGGAAAAACAGCTTATCCTTTGCACAGCTGCAGGTTTTGCTGTGCTCTCATTTGCTTCCTGGGCTCCTCTTTGCTTTCTAGTAAGTAAATTGGCAGTAGTGAACTGATGATTTGCAGTTCTGGATCTCAAGGTGGTTTATGAACATTCCACAGAGACTGGTCAATGGAGGCAGGGCAGGAATTAATCTGTCAGCTGATTATTGTAGCTTTTTTTTGGTACCAGGCTCATGTTTGGACATCCTTCTCTAAGCCACAGGAAAATGCTGGTCACTGATAGCGTTGAATCCAGCACTTTATTGGCTCAGACTTTAGAAGACATTGATGCCCTAGTGTGAAATTGGACAAAGCTGACACTGCTGTGTGGATTGCCGAGCTCAGCCCTCCCAGGAGAGGGTCTGGTTACAAAAGAGTGAGGATTCCCCTTGCCCTCTGGGGAATCCTCAGCTGTATTTCTTCTGTGAAACTGTTTCTTTCGTTTGGACTGTGCTTGCTTCCTTGCCACTTCCAGTGTTTTTTGTACAGGCAGCTGGGGCTGACATGAGCTTTCTGTCAAAATCCTGGTGCCTTTGTAGCGATTGCTTTGGACCTTTCCTGGGCTGTTTCCTCCATCAGTGCTCTCCTTTTAGTGCTCATCAATACAGGGGAGCACAAGGGCAAACACGGGGAAGGACAATGCCTTTTTGCTGAAGTTTAACTGGTGTTTGTTTGATCTTAGCATCTCTAACCTTGAGAGAATTCCAAAGGCATTTGGTGCCCTCTGCTCCCTTCCTGCAGATGGTAGCAGTCAACTCCTCAAGTCCAATACCTGCAGGGATGTGGGAGGCCCAGGCAATGGGAGATGCTGGAGCCATGGGTGATTCCAGTGCAGAAAGCCTCTATGTTCAAGGTAAGCAGGCACAAGGTCGTTGCCTTGGGGAGGTTGTTTATTACTGTGAGAGAAAGAAGGGGGTGAGAATTGACACAGAGCATCAGCAGCTCAATGTAGAGCTCTAACAGAAAGTTCCCTTCCTTTCTCAGCCTAAACTCATATAAAAATCCTATCTCCTCTTAAAAAAAAAATCTTTTTTGTCAGTGAATAATTTACTTCCAAAATACCGTTCTTGAGCAACAGGCTCATCTTGTGCAGAGAACAGTATTTTGGAAGTAAGATGCATAATGTTTTAACCAGTTTGGGGATGTTCTCCTTCTAATCCAAAATAAACCATATTTAAACAGGAAAGAAATAGAATATGTTTATTCTTTCAGTTGAGAAAAGATTTCCCTCTTTGCTGTATTGTCTGAGTGAGCAAAGACTCATTCTGTATCTCTTTGTTCCTGACTGCCCTGGGACTCTCACAGCTGGTATTTGGTTGTGTTTCCAGGCATGGAGCTGTTTGAGGAGGCCCTGCAGAAATGGGAACAGGCACTGAGCATCAGGCAGAGGGACAGTGCTTGTACCAGCACCCCTGTGCCCTGGGACAGCAGGAAGCAGCAAGAGAGCATGTCTGAGAACCTTTCAGAGGTAGGTCCCCACATGCTGAAAGGCCAGCCTGGGTGCTGGAAGCAGTAAACAGTGGGAGGTTAAAAGGAGAGCAAATTAAGGGCAGAGTCAGGCCAGACTCTGTGTAAGAGCTGTCTGTATCTGCAGCTTCCTTATGCAATGGGAGTGGGTGTTTTTAATTTCTTTTTCTTTTTAATATGTCTCGCCTCCTCATTCCCCAGCTTTTCTACCCACCTTCCAGCCTTGTGTCACTCACTGTCACATGTGTCCTCCCGTGGCACAGCCTGTGGTGAGAAAAGGCTGTGATGAATGCAGCACAGCTCTGGCTGGCAGTGTTGTCTCTGTAACTTTTTAATGCGTTTGAAAATGGAGATCTTGATGGTCACAGTCACTTCTGGGAGCTGGGTGGAGAGCAGAGCCCAGCTGTGTGTGTGTAAGAGGAAAGCAGTGGTAACTTGGTAGGAGCTGAGTGTGGCCCTGGTCCCTGTAGGGAGACGTGTACCTCACTCAGCCTGCAGCTACAGAAGCCAGGATTTTAGGACAGCCCCTTGCTGTCTGGGACTTGAGGACTTTGCAGGGAAGACTTGTGTTAAAGGAGATCTAAACTAGAATGGCTCAGTGACAAAGCTAAAAAAACCTGCTGTAACTTAGGACTGTGAAAGGAGCTGATCTCCCAACGCTCCAGGAGTTCTCACTGGAAAAAAAGTGTTCCCAGCCTTTTGTAAACAGAGTCTGGTGCAGTAAGTATGTGGGACATTTGTCTTTTGTGCTGGATAATATTTATCCAAGTCAAATCTGGATTCTGTTGTTGTTGGCTCTCCTTGAAGAGCCCTATAGTGTTTCTAAAACTGCCTTAAAGCCAGTTGATTCATTATGAAAATAGATTTTGTGCTTCTTGTTAATGCTTCTGTCTTCTGGGTGAGATACTCATGCAAACATAGGGGCATGAAGGCAAGATGCTGTTTAAGTCTTATTTTCCCCACACCTTTTTTTTTTTCATCCTCCTGTGTTGCTTACAGCAAACTTTGCTTATGCCCAGCACCTTAATCTAAATACTCTGTTATCCAGTTCTGGATATGCTGTTATATTCAACACAGGTTCCCTGATGCGATTTCTCTTGGAAATTAGGCTAAAGTCAAAAGGCATGAGAATTAAGTGGTGTATAACTTATTAAAATACCTGTTTTTCTGGGTGGCATGTTACAGTTCTTTAGTTCTTTCTTCCTTTTTTAAGAGGAAAACAAAATTGTGAAGCTCAAAAGCCAGAGGGTTTGAGTAGGCTGTGTAGAAGCTTCCTTCCCCGTGCATTATTAGCTGCATTGTAGGATTAATGACTCCTCTCTGTTTTTATTTTTAATCATTTAATCTGCAAACTGCAAATCCCATTTTTACTGAAAATTTCCTCCCATATTTGTGCTGTCCAATCTGTCTGTGCCCAGCTGGCTAACTAAGGGTGGAATTTATGTGTGTTCCAGGAAGAGTCCCAGAAAAGGGAGTTTGCTGAGAAGCTGGAGTCCCTCTTGCATCGAGCCTACCACCTCCAGGAAGAGTTTGGCTCCTCGCTCCCATCAGACAGCGTGCTGCTGGATCTGGGTAGGGCATCTGGCTGCAGTAAAATACCAATTTCCTACCTGGTTTTATGTCTTTTCTGTAAGCCAAGTAAAGAAGGAGTGACAAAGTGCGAGTGGAAGAGAGCACAGGAGCTAAGAGGAATGTTGGTCCAGGAGCTCCAACACATGTGGCTTCTTTCTCTCCTCCAGAGAAGACTTTAATGCTTCCACTGGCGGATGGATCGTTGCGGCTGCGGACGGATGATGAAGACAGCTCGGCTTCGGAGGATTCCTTCTTCTCTGCAGCAGAGGTGACTGAAGTGTCAGCTGTGTGTCACAGCCCAGTGGCTTGGAGGGAAGGCACAAAGGCAGCAGAGCCAAACGCATCTTGGGAGAGGAAGATGATCAAACATAGAGCAACAACTCCAGGCTGGGAGGTTCATGATGGATGTTAGGAAAAATTTTTTAATGAGGGGGATGGTGCAGGCTTTTCCAATCAGCACTTCATGTCATCTTCTTATCTACCGTAGAAAACATGCCATAACAGCTGGGAAAGTGCTGTTATCTAACGTAAGGTGGCTTGGTAGTGTAAATTTTACGGAATATTGGCTGTGTCAGAGCTGAGACAGCTTTTGGTGAAAAAAGAAGTATCTTTGCATGAAACAGTTGTCACTGACAAGCTTTGCTAGCTGAAGATTCTCTGAAGAAGGCCTACCTTGCTTGTGTGCAGTTTCTTGTGTATTTGCAAATATTTAACGAGCTCATTTTGTTCTTACCACGTCTCTTGTTACCTCTACAGCTCTTTGATTCTCTCCCCTTTGAGGAAATGCCATTCCACCTCTCCAAGCCAGTGGCAGCGTACGAAGAAGCTCTGCAGTTGGTGAAAGAAGGGAAGGTCGCGTGCCGGACGCTGAGGTGAAGAGCCAGCTGGTGCTGTGGGACCCTGTGTCCCCTGGGGCACTGTGAACACATCATTTGCCTTTGAGCAGCCCCATAACCAGAATAATCCTTTGGAGTCATAAAATCACAGCATCCTTCCTGCTGGTTTGGCCTTCCCAGGGAATGAGCCCCAGATTTTAGGGACTCACATGTTAAGAAAGACTAATTGTCCCAGGAATCTAGTGATAGGAAGTGTGACTGTTATGGGAGGCTGGCATAATCCTGTACCAGCCTGGCAGAGGTCCTCTGTTCCCCCAGGGATCTGGATAAAGGGAATATGACTGTTCCTTTCTCCTATGCACAAACTGGGAATTTAGTTTTTTGTTTTTAGCGGACCATAGTTGGTAGGAACACCAACATCAGGAGAACTGGAATTTATGCAATTCTTCCCCTTTCCCTCTAGGACAGAGCTCCTTGGCTGCTACAGTGACCAGGATTTCCTGGCGAAGCTGCATTGTGTCAGGCAGGCATTCCAGGTGAGAATGGCTCCAGGCTCCCGGGTTTCCATGGCACATGGCTGCCAGCAGCATGTTCCTGGAGAGCGCAGTTTTGTTTCCTGGATTCCAGCTTATTAAAGGTTAACGACACTGATGTGTGCAGCATTGCACTGCTTTGTGTCCTGTCTTTTTTTTTTTTCTTAAAACTCACAATTTGAGAGTGTGTAGGTCCTCGCAGGAGACATCTGTGTTCCCTTTGCAGGAGCTGCTGGAGGATGAAAGCAATCAGCTGTTTTTTGGGGAGGTTGGGAAGCAGATGGTGATAGGACTGATGACAAAAGCTGAAAAGGTAGGAAGTTTATGTAACAACTAAGCTGTGTCTTGAGAACTGGGACACTTGTTCCCCCATCCCAACCCAGAGTTTGTCCAGTATGCTGGAAGAAGAAAACTTCATCTGAATGCTGGTGACTACTGTGATGTTGATGTCAGCTCAAATCTTAGTAGTCAAACTTCTGTTTTGTTTCTCTGCTCTCTCAGAATCCCAAAGCTTTCCTGGAAAGCTACGAGGAGATGCTGCGTTATGCCCTGAAGCAAGAGACCTGGCCGACCACTCAGCAGGAGCTGGAGGGAAGAGGGGTTGGTAAAGACATTGTCTTTACAGAATTGCAGAGGAGTTGGAAGATAATTCTTGCCCAGAGAGGTTGTGGAATTCCCATCCGTGGAAGTGCTCAAGGCCAGGCTGAACGGGGCTTGAAGCAATCTGGTCTAGAGGAAGATGTCCCTGCCCATGACAGGGGCAGGAACTGGATGGTTTTAAAGTCCCTTACAAGCCAAATCACTGTGATTCTATTATAATGCAAATGTAGGAATGGCCCAGGAGTGAAAGAGCTGCTGCTGAAATACGATTACATTGACTTCAGCTTGTTACATTTTGTTGCTTCAAACAGCCCGTCTCTTTTTAAAACCTGTTCCCTTACAGACTGTTCTGCTCCCTGACAGGTGGTGTGCATGAGCTTCTTTGATATTGTGCTGGACTTCATCCTCATGGATGCTTTTGAGGATCTGGAGAACCCTCCCTCCTCCGTGCTGGCTGTGCTGCGCAACCGCTGGCTGTCCGACAGCTTCAAGGAGACGGTGCGTGAGATGGGGAGTGCTGCTGTGAGTGTGAGATCAGTGCCAAGGCCCGAAAAGAGCATAACCTCATCTTTCCTGGCTGAGCTCAATTCTCTCTTTATAAATGCCACGCTTTCCTGAAGCTCTAAACAACAGTCTTCTTGTGCATGGAAATTGTTTACAGGAAAGCTTTCCTTATTTTGAAAGCATCTGGTTGGCAACCAGACTTATGGCTCTAGGGGCCTTTATCAGTGATGCCATGGAGATGTTAAAAGATGACAGCACCTATTTTTATGAATGAGAATAAAAGGGTCAAAATACAGGGAAAAATATGTGGGTTTTAGCACGTGGCCATTCATTCTGGCAATACGTCAGCAGACACTGAAGTACAAATTGCAAAGCTTTCCTTTAGTCCTGCCCCCCAGCTGTATTTTTAAGACTGATTAGTTTGATAGACTGAGAATAAAATGGCACTTTGTAACAGCTGTCTGCTTACAGGGGATCGTGGGCTGTTGGGCAACTATGTCAGATCATATTAACAATCTTCAAAAACCCTTTGGCTTCTCTGGAATGGATCTGAAGTGGCTAAATCTGCTTCCAGTTCGCTTCAATTTTGTCATTTTAGAGTTGTTGGCACAGAAGGGCCACTGCTTTGATGTTTTCAGGACAATGTGTTGGTAAACTTTGGGTTTTTTTAAGTAATCCCAGTAACTAATGGGCTCTCTCTGTTAATTGTAGGCTCTAGCAACTGCTTGCTGGTCAGTTCTGAAAGCAAAAAGGAGGCTTCTGATGGTAAGCAAAATTAATCCAAAGGGAAAGAATCTAATGTATTTGAGGCTGAAAAGAGAACACACAGATCTTGACAAAGTATGAAATCTTAAGTGGTAGAAGACTGAACAGAGTCACGTTCTTTGTGATGCTTTAGAGCCCTGGGGTCCTGCGGTCGCTGCTCCAATGCTTTGCCAGTATTATACTGAATCAGTCTGAGTTTGTTCTCCCTTTTTCTTAATGTGAGGATTCAAATGACAGTGTTGCCTGTCTGGTATTCCCTCTCCCTGCTCACAATACTGTAGGAGTGGCTGCTGATCCTGCTCCTGAATTGTATTCTCCTTGCTGGCAGCAAAAGGAATGGTTCAGGCACTGCTCTGCTCCCCGATGCTGATGCTAATTAGCCATTACTTGATGAGTTTCACTTAAATCTGTGACTTCCTGAAGTTTCACAGCAGACGAGTTTATGGAGCTGGGGAACAGGAAACCACAACTTCACAACCTTGGTTCTGCCACAGGGTCTGTGGCCTCTGGCAAGTTTTCAGCTCAATTCCAACAGCTAGCTGGTACAATGGGGTTTGGCTCCTGAGATGGCACAGAGAGAAATGAGAGCACTGGAAGCTCTACTGGTGCTGTCGTGCAGTAGCTCTGCCTTGGATATTTGCATGTCCTTTCCTGGCTTGGTCAGCAAATTATAAATAGAGGCTATAAAGGCTGGCTGATGATTACTTTTCATTTTCTTCTGTTCATTTTCCTCTTGAAATAGCAGCTTAGAAACATGAAGATAGAAAGCTCTAGTCATCCTTCAAGGGATCTGAAAGATAAATGTAGTTTTGCAGGAAGAGATGTTCCAAATAGCTCTTAACTTCAGTTACTGAAGTTTTCTGGCAGGGAAGTTGATGGCTGATATGGTATAAGCTGCCAATTCTGTCTGAGAATGAAGACCAACTAATTCTGTCCTTCCCTGTGGCAGGTACCAGATGGTTTTATCTCTCATTTCTACTCCGTATCGGAGCATGTCAGTCCTGTTCTAGCCTTTGGTTTTCTAGGGCCCAAGCAGCAGCTATCCGAAGTCTGCAGTTTCTTCAAGGTAAGGTGGCTTTTCTGTACCTCATCTGTGTGGGACTCCTGTCTGCTGGCTTAAACCTGCTGATGTGTGCCCTTGGTGGCTGGTACCGCAGGTGAAGGAGGTCTGACTGTAAACCTTCCTTTTCTTGCAGCACCAGATCATCCAGTATCTGAAGGACATGTTTGACTTTGACAACGTGAGGTACACGACAGTGCAGTTGCTGGCAGAGGACATTTTGCAGCTGTCGCGGCGGCGCAGCGAGATCCTCTTAGGATATCTGGGCACTGAGACTTCCCCAGAGATGAACGGCATGCTTCCTGGGGAAACCGAGCCACTGAAGGAGGAGCTCATCTGATGTCAGCGGAGGGAAATACTTTCGTACAAGGACCTTTTCCTCCCAGAGATGGATAAAACTACCTGCAAAGTACAGCAGTGGCAGCAAGACTATGTGAACACACAGCAATCTGGCGGGACCTTCTGCTTTTTGTAGTCAGTAATGTTTGCTGGGATGGATCCAGGACCACTTGCCAGCTTATGGTTTGAATTTTTCCTTTGTTCCACCCTCCTGTTCTTATTACTATTACGTTCAATGTCTCATATATACATTGTGTCCTGAACTGCCCCGGCCCAGATTTTTGCCCAATTCTCTTGAATAGGGCAATGTATGTACCTGTTTTGCCTGTGTGTTTTCTGGGAGGTAAATCCCTGACGTTTACGATTGTGTGTGGGAACAGGAATATCATTGGTAAATTCTCCACTTGACCATTAGCTTCTCAAGGAGGCTTTGCTTGCTTTGGGATTTTTGTTACTGTTCTTCTCTGCTGTGTTCCTACAGACGTTAATTACTGCTGATTTTTACCTTAAGTGTGTTAACACATGCAATGTGACTAGCAAAGATTTATTTCCCAGGGAGGAAGAAATAGTTCTGTAAAGCACTGAAGTAAAATGCAGACTTCTGTAAGCAGTCTGAAGCTCTAGGGAAATTGGTCTGTTCCCTTGGTGTTGCTGCTCTTTGGAGACCAGATGACGAGCTCTGTGTCCTGGTCTTCCTTGCTTAGGAGGTTGCTGAGGTCTGTGTTTGCCCCTAAGGCAGGTTAGTGTGTGTGTGGGGGGGGATTTGCATCCTGCCTGTGTTTGCACAAAGTCTTTGACATCCATCAAAGTGCCTTGCTGGATTTCAGAAAGAGCCAGCAGCAGCTTTTGCTGGAGGTGTGGGGTGTGTACAAGCAGAGGGAAAGGGGTAATAACGTGGTGCCTATTGTTGTTATGCACAGGGTAGTGAGAGGTGTAGATGTTGGATGTGAGGTTATGTGTGCAGATAGTTGGAGAGCTGGGATCAAGCTTCTAGAGAGGAAATGACTCTTTACAGTCTGTCAGTCCTAAGGAATACAGCATGATTTTTGGTAGTGATCAAATGTGTTTGTATGGTAGTGCTTCTCAAATGCTGTGATCCTGACTGCCCAGCCAGCACCTGGAATGTGGCTCCTTTGGGATGTGAGCTGAGTGGGATACTAGTGTAGGACAGCAGGAGTGGAGTGTGCTGGACTTAGAGAATCATAAAAATCACAGAATAATAGAATATGCTGAGTTGGAAGGGACCCATCGGGATCGAGTCCAACTTCTGGCTCTGCACAGGACACCCCAACATTCTCACCTTGTACTGAGAGAGTTGTCCAAACTTCCTGAACTCTGTCAGGCTTGGTGCTGTGACCGCTTCCCTGGGGAGCCTGCTCAGGGCCCAACCACCCTCTGGGTGAAAAACCTTTTCCTGATATCCAACCTAAACCTCCCCCAACTCAGCTTCATGCCATTGACTTGAGGCAGTCCTGGCTTTTGTGTGAGGTTTGCAATGATTTGCTGAGTCCTCTGTGAGTGCAACGCCACAGATGAAGGTTGAGATCCAGCCTATGCCTTCTCCTGTTTCAGTCCACATATAGGTCCAAGTCCCACCCTTGGAATGAGGAGATGTTCAGGACTTCCACAAAAACATGAGCTTCACTGTTTTTGTTCCAGACTGATTAGTTACCCCTTGTGTCTGTTCTGGGTGAAAGACATAAGGCTTATCTGGATGTATTTTTGCAAGTGGAAAAAAAAATGTAAGAATCTGCAATTTCCATATGAGTGGAAAGTCAGTGCGTGGGCTTGGAGAATACAAATGCTTTCTTCCTCTTCAGATATCTAATGTGGATTCTGCTGGTAAAAGCAGGAAGGAAGTAAACAGAGTAAAAAGTAAACAGGAGGACATAAAAGGAGCAGATAAATGGGCTGTGCCATGTGCTCTAGGGTCACCCTCCCTGAGCAGGGAGGTGGGTCCAGATGACCCACTGTGGTCCCTTCCAAACTGACCCATTCTGTGGCTCTGTGATACCTTGAAATGCTCCTGAGATGTTTGCAGGGGGATGCATGTAGAGCACAGTAACATCTGGTGCTCTGTAAGCACATCAGACTGATGTGGCTTATCCTGGAAACCAGATTAATGCAATAAACAGGACAATGCTGAGGCAGAAATTAGGAGCAGCTGCCCCAAGTGAGGCTGCGTGGAATAAACTGTTATGAGAAGGATTTAAGAGACAGCAGTTGAAACTAGGAAAGATCTCTGAGGTGTCTTGCTCCTGGCAGTGTGGAAGAGAAGAAATGGAGGATGTTGTATTAGCATGACACCTGCTACATGTAAACGGTGATTTGAAAGTATGGTATATTCTGAAAGCAAGTTACTTTGCCAAAAAGATAATGTTGATAGTGCTTTGTGCTCTTGTATGGCTGCTTTAGAAGAAAGTCACTTCAGCAGCTTTTGTATAGTGGTTAAAAAGATGCTAAAATATGAAGATTAATGTAATGAGATGGACTGTAATTCCAAACAATCAGTGCTGTTAAATTCTCATTTTTAGTGTTGTTTTATGTGTATTTATTTACTGTTTTGAGTGTCTTTTGGCCTCAGTGCTTGGGTAGCCTGCCTGTTTTGTGTACAGACAAGAACACTGGCTGCTAACTTTGGGCTTTGTGCATCCTTTATGCAGGAGAGGATACTGAAACAGGGTCCCCGTGAAGCAAACACTAACTTGCACTGTGGCTTTTTAAGCTGAGGAATTGTAAATTCCTAATCAATCAAATGAAGAAAGACTGTTTTATTACAGCTTGATGCTTTTCATTAGCCCTTATTGCAAGGAGGTTACACAGCCCTCCCAGTGAAGGTAAAGAGGAATCTGCCTCGGGAACATTCGCAGCTTCTTGAAAGTCAAGTTCGCCGCCTTTGCCCACCAGCAGTGACTTGGTCGTGCACCAGCCAAGGATGTTTGCCAAGACAAACTGGTTTTATCTTTGCTGGGATGGATGTTAAACTTCTCTGCACCTCCCCCTCATTTCATTGCTGCTCTTTGTCCCTCCCCAATCCGAGTGTAGCTCAAGAGGAAAGGCAGAAAGGTGTCTGCAGCCTCTGAAGGGATCTGCAAGGATCATCGGGTTCACAGGAGCTGTTCCTGTGGAAGAAGCTCTCCCTGGCCTGAGCAGAGGTGTCAGGGACCTGCTGTGTTCAACTCCTTTGGATGCAGCCCTCAGGCTGCTTCCACTGATCCCACCCAGAGCAGGGCTCAGCCCGAAAGGTGTCTCTTGTACTCACCTGTATTGCAGGGTAGAGTTAAAGGGTATGATGGAACACCTGCCTGCCCTCTGGCTTCCTGAGATCCCTAAAAAATCCCTTCCCCGGCATATTGAGTTTAACAAAGGAAATTCTTCAGTATTAATAGCAGCTGAGATGTGTATTTGGGTAGAATCCCTTGAGGTAAGACATTCGCCTTTTTTTATGATGAACTCTTACTCTCAAGGGGTTAAATCATCCTGGGCTGACACTTGCAAGATTTTAACACTGATGGGGATTTAAAGTGGCTTAGCAGCTATGAAATAAAATCCCTCAATAGTGTCTGATGCTTAAACAGAATTTAAAATATGCATGACTTTCATTTTTTATGTGGAGGTTGTAACAAGCTTCACCAGAGGTTAAAGTACATCCTCAGTACTTTAGTATGTATGTAGAGATTATGCCAAATGGCTCTAGGAGGGTCTTTATGATCTTTAAAGCACAGTAATAAAAAAATTATGAGGAAAAATCTGCCTTGTATCTACAAAATCAGTGTGGCTTTGAAGAGCATGACTTGTGTTGTCTCATACAGGGAGGTGGGAAAGCAGGATTTTATTTTTCCCTCTTCAGTAGAACATTCCTCTGCCATATCTGAAACTAATGAATGTAAACTTGTGCCTATTTTTTTCTTGCTTTCCTAAAGGTGTAAGAATCTCTTCTTGTTTTGCTTCTATCTTTTTCTTTGCAGCTAATTTTTTAAAAATACCTTTAATCTTAGGATGTGGGCATTACAAGTAAAATAAAACTTTCCTTCATGATTGTGGTTTTTGTTCCTAAATTTCCTGGTGAAACGTGCTAGAAACTCAGACTTTGGTTTCTGATTTAGGTGACAGCTGTGGTGGCACCTCTGCTGCTAGTGATGATATCAAACAAGGCTTGCTCTTCATAGGGCTAAAATGATGAACTTGAGAGGTTTAAATGTAAAGTTAAAGGGTTCGATTGCATGGGGAGTCTTCCTGGGTCTACTGACAAGTCCACAGATGAACTGGGCCATAAAATAAACAAAGCAACTCCTTGTACTTTGAACCATGGTTGGAAACTGTGAGGTTTCATTTTTCAGATTTTTCTGTGGTGGTTTGGCAGTGTTGGAGTGTGGTGTGAGTAGGCTGTGATGAAGTGATAACAGAAATCCCAGTGAGGAGCAGAATCTCTTAAACATTGTCCAAGTTCTTGTAGCACTTATCAGCTTCCCAAACTCTGTGAGAGAAACCCAGACTAAAGCCTGCGGGTTGGTATCAGAGCTGCCTATCTGCTGAGCAAGGCAAGAAAATCATCTTCTTGCTCTTCTGAAACAACTACAGTAGATTTAAATACTTTCAAATGATAGCGAAACCAGACTGAATCAGATAGGCTGTTTCTTCCACAGTGATTAAAATTTCATCCCTACGCTAAAAAATATAAAAAGTAAAAACGAGTCTCTGTAAGCATTAATGCAAGCCTGTCATGAACTCTGATATATGCAAATAAAATGTTCATCGATAGGAAAATTTTTGTCTCATGCCACACCCTGATCATTAGTTGAGAGTTAAAAGGAGTTTATCTCAGTTTCCATGGAGTCAGACTCCACACTCATTACAGCTCCAGAGCAGCTTTGTGCTTTCTTGTGCTGAGGCACAGAGCAAAGGCTGCTCCGTGTATTGACACTTTTTTCTCCTGTTCAGGAAGGAGTGGGTGAATCCAGCAATGAAGCCCACAATTTTCAGTACTTGTCATGGTACATAGATCAAATGTAATCCACTCTGCCAGCATAACTCTACATTCAATAGCTTGGAAAGGAGGAGATTTATTTAACTTGAATAATGAAAGCAGTAAATCACTCATGCTCCCTCATAGCAGTCTTCTGCGATGAACTGAGCTCCTGCAGTAAATATTTGCTCTTTTTTTCCAAAAAATAAGACTTTAATGCTATTTTACTTCTTCAAATGCCAGGGAGAATGTCAGCTATGAAGAGCTTGTTGAAATTAATGGGACATAATCATAATTGAAGCAGGTATATTACAACTGCAGAAAAAGGAGTTTTCTACCCTTTTTGAAATCTTAATTTACGGGATAGAAATCCTTGTCTGTGTGCTTCCCTGACACAAATTAAAGGCAACTTTATGCCTGTGTTGATCACTTCTTGTGGGGCTCTTGCATATTTATTTTTCTGTAAGTTCAATTTTTTGATATTGAATTAACTTTGGTTGTTTGGTCTGAAGGTGGATTTGCCTTCTGAAAGCTTTTCTGTGCAATGCTGCTCGATGTTCTGCTTTTCCTCAGGCTCCCAGGTAAGTCTTATTTCTGGGGTGACGTATGGGAACATTCCTTTGGCTTGGTCTTCAAAGTGGGTGATTTCAGTAGTTAAAGGTATTTGGGGGTGAAAAAGAAGTATCACTTGGACCAGGTGTTGCCTGGCATTTCGAGAATCTTTAAAGGATTTTCTGCCAGAACTTAGGAAGAAATTGTTCCCTGTGAGGGTGGCGAGGCCCTAGAACAGGGTGCCCAGAGAAGCTGTGGCTGCCCCATCCCTGGAAGTGTTCAAGGCCAGGTTGGATGGGGCTCTGAGCAACCTGGGACAGTGGAAGTTGTCCTTGCCCATGGCAGGGGGTGGAACGAGATGAGCTTTAAAGTCCCTTCTCAAACCAACCATTCTGAGATTCGATTACTTTATTCCAGGCTTTTTATTTTCACGTATGCATGTCCACACGGGAGCTGCTCGTCCTTTACAGAACTAGATGTGGTTCCTAAGTGTTATTTAAAAAATCCAAATGTGCATTTTCAACGGAGCTTGGACATTATCAGTGAATCACTCCTGTGTGGGGCAAATAGAATTGTGCACGGGGTAGCGCAGTGATGCTGTGATGTAGCGCTGAATGTAGTAATATCCTTTTGAAATGAACGACTCTCATTTAAATCCACATATTTTTATATATTTCGGTGGTTTGTTTTTTTTTTTTTTTAACAGCTACTGGGGCGTCTGCAGTAGGTTGTGAGTGCAGCCCGGGCATCACCAGAGCGGGAACCCGCGGGCTGTCCCCAGCGGGGTGTGAGGGATGTGAGGGAAGCCCGGGCTGTTCCCGCCGGGGTGTGAGGAGAACCTGCAGCGGGTCGCGCCGGGCTGTAGGGACGTGAGGGGAGCTCGGGCCGTTCCCGCCGGGGTCTGAGGGGAGCCCAGCCGGGCCATTTTCCCGCCGAGCCCCCGCCTCAGACCCCCGCGCCCGCCGCGCCAGCGCCGCTGCTGATTGGCTGAGAACTAGCGCCAGTGCGAGCTGTTGATTGGCCCATCCGCACGGCACCTCTGGCCAATGACGAAGCATCTTGCCGCCCGCCTTTCCTCCGACTGGCTTTGCCCATCCCTGTGCCCGCCCACTGCCGGGCCGCGGTGCCGGCAGCCGATTGGCTGAGGCGCTCCCCGGGCTGGATGTTTAATTGGGCGGTGCTGGGCCGCCCGGCGCCTCACCTGCTGCGCGCCGCCATTGGCCCGCCGCTCCCCGCGCCCCCGCCCATTGGCCGCACCGCCCCTCAAGAGCGTCCCGATTGGCCGCAGGGGCCCGGCCCGGTATCCGGGTAAGATGGCCGCAGTCGGGGAGTGCTCGCTGCCCGCGCCGTGGCGGCCGGTCTCCCTCACTCACGTCGAGTACCCCGCAGGTAACGCTCCGCTTTGCCGCCGCCGGGCCTCCCCGCCGCGTCTCCGCGTGCGGCGGGGCCCTTCCCGCCGCCCCGCGGCGCCGCCGAGGGCCGGGCTGGCGGCTGCCAAAGAGTGAGCCATTGAGCAGCAGTGCTGAGGCGGCGGGGCGCGCGTGCGCGCTGGGGGCGGCGAGGCGCTCTGCCAGATTGTGAGCCGCGGCGGGAGCGGCGCTGCGCATGCGCGGTGGAGGCTCCGGGCTGGGGGGCTGCGGGGGGGACGGGGAAGGGGACCGGGAATGGGGAGCGGAGCGGCTCCGTCCGGGGGTCCCGGCGCCGCCCGGCCCTCCATTGCCGCCCTGCCCGCTCCACACCGCAGCTTCGCCGCCCCTGCAGCCCTCTGGCCATGTGTGGCTGCCCCCGGCCTCGAGGCGAGGGTCCCACCCACGGTGTGCAGCTGCCCGCTGCCGCCCCAGCAGCGTGCTGGGGTCGGTGTCACCTCCCTGCTCCGTGTGCTGGGGGTCTGGCTTGGTGTGCCACCGTGCCAGCGGACTCTGGGGGCCCTCGTGACACCCCACGGAACGGGGATGTGGCAGGGTGGCCGTGTCCTCGGGGTGGGCTCGGTTTCCAGAGGAGTTTGGTGGCTGTGCTGGGAGTGGGGGGTGGCAGGGTGTCTCTGTCTCAGGTGGATCTGGTGGCTTTTCTGGGAGCACTTTGTTCAGTCAGCGCTGAGGGAAGTGCCCCGAGGACTCCAGGCACAGGGTGTTTTGTGGCTCAGCTCTTGGCAAGGTGGGTTTGGGTCATGGCAGCGTTGAGAAGCAGTAAGTGCCTGAGTGCAGGATGGGCTGTTTCGGCTGGGACAGGTGTGATCCACAAAGGTCCTGCACACCCGCAGCCCAAACCAGGTGGAATGAATTCTTGTTCTGCCACTGTGCAAGAGCAAATGGGTCTGTGTTCAGCTGGCAGATGTCTAAACTGTGTCCCACCAGTACCTATGGTCCTTTGGAGCCCCTCTGGGTGTTTTTTGCTGTGCCGGGTTTAGGTGCTTGTTATAATCAGAGATAATAGAAAAATGAAGTGTCGGAGTGTTAGTATTAACCATTTGTGCAAAATCCAAATCTTGTCTAAACACTATTCTCAATATTTGCAGTTCTCCTAGCAAGCCCCCAATTTGCCATGAAGTGTTGCTGTATGTCCTTTCTCAATAGCTGGATTTTAGTTCCTGATGAAAGCTCCTCTCCGTAGTGCAATTCCTAAAGCTTTTAAAGTGCTTAGGGATCTTCTTGGTTGAAAGTGCCCATTTAGCTAGGAGACTTGAAATGTGACAACACTGAAAAAATATCTGGCACTGAAGATACATTATTTCTTGGCCCTCCCCCTTATGGCTGTTCCATGATTTTCTGTGATTCTTTATGTGAAATATTGGCATTTCCTTTTCTATCTTGCATTTTCCTCCACGGTAAGCTCTTCTGCCATCTCCCTTCTCAAATATATTAATGTGACAGTTTGGGAGAGATGGGGAATAATCTTGCCAGTAGTACTGATATATTCATTTTTGTATCTTATTTCCTTATCTGAACCTGGCAGTGTACACAGAGCATCCTGTGCTCCAGTTGTTGGATTGGTTTGGGAAATGAAGGTGGTGGAAATCACTGCACAAGGGTTATCTGTCACATCTTGAACAATGTGACATAACCCAATTATTTTCTCTCTCTGTTGAGAGACCTTAAACAGGCAAAGGGAAGAGATGATTGTATGGAGGGGTAAATCACCACCCAGCTTAGGGTTGTGTATGGAGGGGATGGGCACTGTGTTTATCTTGGATAAAACATTTATTTATGAAAGCCTGTAAAGTGGAGACAAAGGACTAAATACAACTGCTGGAGGTATAAGAGTTTGTTAATTTATTTTCATATAATCATTTAGGTTGGAGAAGCCCCTGAAATCACTGAGTCCAGCTGTTTCCCCAGCACTGCCAAGGCCCCCACTAAACCACATCCTCAAGTGCCACATTTACACAGTTTTTAAATCCCTCCAGGTGTGGGAGTCCACCACTGCCCTGGGCAGCTGTGCCAGGGCTGGACAACACTTTCTCTGAAGTGGATGACTTCACAGTCATCCAGTTCTGTGAAGAAGCTTTTCCTGATAGCCAAGTTAGACGTCCCCTGGTGGAACTTGTGGCTGTTTCCTCTCCTATCCCTGTTACCTGGGAGCAGAGCCTGACCTGCCCCTGGCTGCACCCTCCTGTCAGGGAGTTGTGCAGAGCCACAAGGTCGCCCCTGAACCCTCTTTTTTCTCCAGGCTGAGCCCCTTTCCCAGCTCCCTCAGCTGCTCTTGGTGCTCCAGACTCTTCCCCAGCTCCATCACTTCTCTGGACATGCTCCAGCCCCTCAATGTCTCCCTTATTGTGAGGGGCACAAAACTGACCCCAGGATTTGAGGTGGAGCGTTAGCAGTCCAGCACAGGGGGACTTGGTGTAATTGGTGAACTGTCTGAGAGTGCACTTGATCTCCTTCTCCCATCATCAATAAAGATATGAAACAGAACCTGCCCCAGAACTGAGCCCTGGGGGACACCTCTGGTGCACAGCCCCAGCTGGATTTAGCTCCATTCCCCACCCATCTGGGCCTGTACAGGTTTTTTACCTGAAAAACAGAGCACCCGTCCAAGCCATGGATGTTCTCCAGGAGAACGCTGTGGGAAGTGGTGTCAAAGGCTTTACTAAGTCTAGGTAGACAGCACTTTGGTCTCATAAAATGACTTGCAGTAAGATGGTAGGTCTGATGCTTTTACCTGGATTTGGGGAAAGTGCTCTTAACTTTATTTAGAAAGCTGTTTGCGTTCAGCCTGTGCACATCTAAAGTCCAGGTCCATAAAGCTTCTAGATAATGTATATTTATAAAACAGCAATGTTAGCAGCGTGCTCAGCACAGTGAAGTTAATGTAGCCTTGTGCTGCTGAGAGGGGTCGGAACGAGAAATAGATCCTGCTTTTACCAACATCAATTATTAAGCTGTCTTGGCGTGTCATGCACTGCTCTGTGGCAAACAGGTTTGGCTCTTGGCTGATCCCAGAGGCTGCTGAGCTGCTGTGGCAACTGCCTCTGGAAATCTCACATCTTTAAAGATTTCCAGTGCAGACCTGCTGCCACCTCAGCTTTCATCTGCCATGGGTGACGGTCCCACTCCCTGGGACCGGGTAAAAAGCTGTCACTGTTGATTTCTGCCTGGCAGACAAAGCCTGGATTTGGGCTTCTGCTTCTAATTGTGAAGGGGAGAGGTGTCTCCAGAAGGGTGCTCCCTGTCCTGATCTAATGTTTCCTTATCAGTAGCGATACATCAAATCCATCCTTAGTTGCTTGTGTGGCTGCACAGCTCTCCAGGGCTTTCTGTGATGTCCACTTTGAGCAAAATAAATGAGAAACAGCAGTTGAACGCTGTGGTAATCAACTGCAGACTGGTCTGAGGAATGGAATCTTGGAGACCTGACTGAAATACTACCCATAGGGAATGTTAGGATTAAACATAAGGAGAAAAAAAATCAGCCATGGCAGTGCTGCCTGGGTGTGCTAAAGCACGCTGCTGCAGAGGACAGCCTGTAAAAATATCATCCTGATGCTGCTTTCAGAATTTTTTGATCCTGGAGCATTTCATATTAGCAGCTCTGCTTTGATGAGACCAAGGAATGATCTGGCATAGTGTCAGGTTGCTGGCAGGTAGGCAGGAATAATCCTTCTTCCTTATGTCCTCCCAGTAATGAGCTGGTGATTGCATCAGGACTGTTAAGTCCTTTGATGGATGTATAAAAGCTGTATGTCTAATTGCTCTTTGAATCCATTTCCACTTTGGATCTCACACTATCTTTGGCACTGAGCTTTGTAGCTTAATGTGGTTGTTGTTTCTTTTCTGTTAAGTCCACTGCTCAGTAATTTCATCAAACACTCTCTCATGTGCAGTGAGAGGCAGCAATTGTTTGCTGTCAATTTCTCCGTATAATTCATGACTTTATAGAACCGTTGTATCATCTGTTTTCCTTTTTCAGCTGAAAATCTGATTTATTTGATGTTTTTTGAATGGCTACTGTTGCATACTTGTCTTTGTCCCCATTCTATTTGCCTTCTCTGTGTGTACTCTCCCTTTTTAGCTGGTGACACCAGAATTGCATAATAAATTTTTGTAGTGCTGTAACAGTAACTTCTGTTGTGCTCTTAAAAATGTTCTTCTTGCTGTTTGGACTTGCTGCAGAGCACTGGATGCTACTCTGAAGGTGTTTGCACACACTAAGTCTGAGGGTTTTTGTTTGATAACAACTGAACTAAATCCTGTCATGTCATGAGTATAATTAGGGTTGTTTTTTCCCGTATGCATTGCTTTGCATGGGATGACTTTGTGCTGCAGACTTAAAACTCATCTTCAGGGACTTCCTGTCTGTAGGGCGAGTTTCACTGGAGAAACACTGAGTTCCTGGTTTGTTTGGGTTTTTTATTATTATTTGGAGAAAAGAAAGAAAACTTCCTCTCTTCAGTACAGCTGGGATTCTTAGAGCTCTGGGACTTTCTGGACCTCCTCACACTGGACAAATTCTTTAAGGAGAAAAACCTGGTGTGCCAAACCTTTTCTCTGCAGAATGACAGAGAATATTCCCATTTTCCCGGTTTCTCCAGGATGCTTCCTACAGCCAGGCAGAGTTGGAGTGGCATGTGTGCAGAATCAACCTGTGGGTGAAGAGGTTCAAAGGTGCTGGTGCTGTGTCTGTGCTTTGGCTCAGCAGTTCTTGTTGCTGTTCAGTGTCTGCACATGCAGCTCCTATAGGAATGTTTGTTCTGATAACCCTCCTGTGATTCTGTGCAGGGTGGGAACTCACAAGTCAGGGCTCATTCCAAGAGCTAAGCAGTATCTCTTGGAAGAAGCAGATCCCACTCTTGTTTGGATGCTTTAATGCAGGGTTTATGTTCAATCTCCCTGCAGAAGTTATGTGTGATTGCTGCCTTTATGCCATAATTTAAAGGCTCCTGCAGATATTTTTGCTGTCCCACAGCTCATGTTATGGGGATACGCACAAGCAGAGGAAATGACTCTTTTATATCATGAATATTTAGTGATGAATATGCCCATGACACATGTACATTGCATGTTATCTGTGCAAATTGCACACATGCACTTAGCTGAGAACACACAACCAGCGGCAGTGCCACAAATAGATCCTTCAATAGGAAGTGGCGGTGGCAAAGCTCAGTCTTGTGGTAGGATGTGGTTGGGGGCTGTTGATTCACATTTTTACATCCTATACAGGTTAAGTAGCTGTGGTGAAGCTCAGATATTTCCACTGACAGGATGCTGGGTAAAATGTTGAATTGGAGCAGAAGTAGATGCTGAATGAAGGCTGAAAAAAATAGCGTGTGTCTGAGCTATGTATAGTGCTGCACGTACTTATCTCTTGGCTGCCCAAAAATGAGGTAGTTACATCCTTTATTTTTGCTTTTTGAGCTCCAAATAATGTCCAGGGAAAGCTGGACTTCAAAAAAACAGAATTTAAATGAAACCAAAGATGTATGTTAAGTAGATTCGCCTTTTGCATTTTTGCAGAGAATTTGTCTCTCTTCCTGCTGATTGGAGGAACCGCTTTAAAATTCCCAAGTTTAGTAAATTAAAGGAAAATTAATTTTTCTAAAGGGGGGGGGTGCTGCTCTCTAGATCTGGCTTGGACTTTAAACTGTGGCTCTCCTGCACATCTCCTTTCCCTGGGAATAAGTCTCAGAGTGCACTGGAGCGTGAGAGGAGACAGGAGTGACAGAAGTAATCACGCTCCAAGGCCCCTGGAGCACTGCGTGCTGAGCAGTGCTGGCCTTTCTCTCAGAGCTCACTTTGCCTCCTCCACTGGGGATTTCCAGTCCTTTCAGAGCTGCTTTAGTCACTGCAGCTCTGCCTTGAGCTGCTGATCCAGCGGGTCTGTTCGTGATGGCATTAGTGCGTTCCTGGGGCAGCTCCAGTGCTGCCTTCAGTTAGTCCCCAGCTGTTGTATTTGCCTCCTCCCGTAGAAAAAGTGGCTTCAGAATGTGACTCTATTTAATTGCCATTAGCCACAGGAGCATGAAGTATTATTAGGGATATCTGCTTTGTTTTAAATGGACAGCTGAAATGTTTGAGGAGCTTTTATGTTAAGATTGAGTAAAGGACTTGGTGCCTGTAGGCACATCTGGGAGTGATGGTGTCTGGTTCCCCACTCAGGTGTGGGTTGTGTGCCTCTGAAGTCTGGGTGATTTGATTTATTGCGAATGTTATCATGTAACATAACAGAGGATTTTGAGTTTGCTACTGCTGATCCTATTTAAATTAAAAGACTACTTGCTTAAGTACCTTTTTACCATCTGCACAAGAAATAGAACCCCCTGAGAAGATAAATAATCTGGTTTGGTTTCTACTTGACAAAATTATGGCTTTTAGTCTGGAAGTGCTAAGCTTTTATGTACCGTGGATTAACAGAGTGAATGATCTGAAACACGGTGATCTCTTGATGATGAGCTCTCTTCATTTGGTAATGCTGGAATTGAGACTATTGGAAAGTATTCCTAAGGCTTTCAGGGTAGTTTAATTGTCTCTTGACAAGGTGGCTTGTCTCCTGAATTCCCTCATCACTGATGACAAAATTCATTTTGTTGAGAGTTTGTGATATATGTAAAACCATAAGGGGCTTGATTTTCTATTGCCAGGTAACTGGTACTGTCACTTACTTCCCCTTTGTGTTACCATAATCCTGTGCTTTGGTAGCATTTGGAACGCACCTGATGAAAGAGAAACCTGCCATATGGAGCAAGAAAAGTTTCAAATTCAGTGTCTTCCAATGCTTTTCAGGTTGAAACCAGAGTAGAACCTCACTTCAGTGGAAACCCATTGTGCTTGGAGGTTTTGTCCTCCAAATCTTCCTCATTTCACCTAACTCATGGTAATAATCTTTGCTGGTGATGTTGCTGGTTCCCAAATTTAACCCAGAGTTTGGAATTCCAGAGGCTTCCGTGCACTATTCCTGATGTATTGCCACAACTATGTGGCAATAACATCAGCAGCATGAACTTTGTTGTGAAGGGGCAATAACTTCTTTTTTATCAGTTCCAGCACTCAAAGTCGAGGTTAAAGTCCTTTTCACCAAGTGCTGCTGTGAAATGTGGGTGCGTGGGCTGGGGAGACTCAGTATCTTGCAGTAGAATTGATCTAGGAATGAGTCCAATGCTCAGCCTTGCAAAGGCATCCTGTTTCCTTTTGAGAGGAGGGAAGAAGGACAAATTTATGTGGGAGCTGATCCTTTTGTTTTCAGTGATGGGATGGAGAGGATCTGGTCTCTGAGAACCGATACACTAAGTACCCATCTCTTCTGTTGCTCACTGGGTTCATACAGCAAGTTTGTGGGGACTTCTGTATTTAAAGATTCTCTGGCAGACAGTTCTCGCTCTTCTGATATGAATTGCTGATCTTGGAGCAAAATTACTCTGATAATTTTTTGTTTCCTCAGAATTTGTGCTGACATCTTTTCTCCAAATACTTCTGTATGTGTCCCTTTTCTGGGAGGAGAGGCAAGAGAAACTTGGATCAAAATGCACAGCTGCTCCACTTCTGTGTCTGTTGTAGTTCAGGATAAAGGTTTTGAGGGACCTTATGACCTCTCTGAGGTCCCATTGCTGCTCCCTGATTCTCCCTGGGGGATAACTAGACTGTTAATTATTTGGGTTGGAGGCCCAAATCCCCTTCTGTGTGGTACAAGTGGGCTAAATAAAGGCAGAGTCTCCTTTATTCCCCCGACATCTCCTGCTATGTTTAGCTATTTATTTCCTTCCCATTTTGCTAATGCTAGTGTTCGTGCAGACACATGGTGAGACAGATTAGGAAGCTGATCCAGCTGAAAACTAACGCATTTTAGTGAGGGAGTGGGAAAGGATTTGTTTGGGGAGTGTTTGCTGGCACAGAGAGGAAATAGGAACGAGGGGAAGGGAAAGATGCTGCCTCTTTTACAGCAGCCTGTGCTTATGTTGGATTAAAGTGGCTCTGGGCCCACACCCATGGTTATTGTTGTAAATTGGGTGACAGTAATCTGTGCTGAACGATTCCAGGCTCATTTCATCCCTGATTTTGAACCTGCATGGAAGCACTGCTGTCTCCCTGCCTTGGCTCCTCTCTTACTCTGGAATACGGGGACTTGCCGGAGTGCTGAGTTTGCTCCTCTGCTCTGTGATCCAGGGCTCTGACTGACCCACACTGTGGTGGCAAGCAAGTACCTGTGAAGTTCAAACTGATTTGTTTCTCTTGTTTCCTTCCCCAGGTGATTTCTCTGGCCAGCTTTTAGCTTATTTGAGTCTTGGTCCAATATTCATTATTGTTGGCTTTGTAACACTCATCATATTCAAGAGAGAGCTTCACACGGTGAGTCCTTCTCTCCCTTCCCAGCCTCTCCTTATGACAAAAGTCTTTTCCTTTGTCACCTGGGGCTCCTGTATTCACACTTCTTTTTCTCTCTATAAGGAGTGAGCTTAGGAAAGGCATCTTCCTGTCAGGGAACAGCAGGAGACACTTAGCACCTGTACCAGGTTAAAAGGCTGCTCAGCCTTTGCTGACTTCTCTGTTACTCTGTGGTGTGTTTTGGACATTCTGTCCAGAACCATCGAGGGAGATGTCTGAGGAAGTACAGAATGCTGTTGCAGAGTGGGAACACTCCCAAGATCCAGTAGGATCATGGTACTGGGCAGCATATGCAGGAAATGGTGTGTGTAACTCAGGAGGATGCACTTTCTTTGAACTACTGAGGCAGAAAAGGAGTTAAAAAAAAAACCTACAGTTTTCCAAGGGAGTGGATCTGTCTTTAAGGACTTCTTTTCAAATGTGAGTTGAATACCAGGGGCAGAAGAGACTTATTTCTGTCCGAATTCTTTATAATGCTTTCTATCTGCTCTGCCAGGTAGTTGGGAATCAGTGTCATGGATAAACTCCCTCTAGGATGTATAGACCTCTAATAACATCCGCCCTCAGTAAACAGATAAAACAGGAGCCACTGAAAGGATTTTGACAGCACATTTCAAATGTAGGGCCACAGTGTCCTGGGAACCAGTGGCCCAAGGGACCTGGGAATAGGACTTTTAACTAGGAAAGGCACCTGTTCAGTTTTGGCAACTCAAAGGTTTTGTGTTGGCCCAAAAGAGAGAACAAGCCAGAGTAACTGCTGTGCAGATTTATAGGTTTCTGAATACAGGGACTTGTTTAGTGTTGGTAACAAGACAAGTGTTGAGGTTGATTCCCAGTTCTTCATGTGGGAAGTCACCACGGGGCTGGAGAGAGACACTGGCTGACTTGCAGCAGCCCGATCTGTGGCTCAGGATGTGGAGTGAAAAATTGCTTCATCATGTGGAATGGGACTGAGTGTTAAGGAGGCAGAGTGTCATCACCAGCTGGGAATTTGATCGCAGCAGCAGGACTAATTTAGAGGAGGTGTATGAATTGTGGAGTCGAAGAGTAAGAATAAATGCTGCCAGGTCTGGCTTAGCTCAGAATATGAATTCATCTTAGACTGAAGACAGCAGCTTCAAGATGAAAATATTCATAGAGGGAAAAGACATACAGCCTAAAAAGTCACCTTTGTTTTAAACTATTTACCCAAATAGCATTGTTTGCACTCCCCCTGTTGGTCATCAGGAAAAGCCAATTCCCAAAAACCTGCCCTATTAAAAAGGTCACTTTCTGCACTTGCTGGTGCAAGGTGCTGGCGGAAGTGCCCTACTGTGTCATTTTTGTCTTTCTGTGTATCAGCTGCTGAAAAGCTGCATATACACAATATGTTGTCAGATAGAAAGTGAGCTGAAAATAAATGCTATTCTTCCTCAGGTATAGAATTTGGAAGCTGTTGGTTTTAACTCTAGTAGTCAGAAAATTAGAAACATAATGTTTGGGGTTTTGTCAACAGAGAGAGCCTGGTAAGTAGAAGCATCTTTTAGAGGGGATGACACAGCTGTCTTGCCTTCACAGATCTCTTTCTTGGGAGGGCTGGTGTTCAACGAGGGAGTGAACTGGTTAATAAAAAATGTGATCCGGGAGCCTCGGCCGTGCGAAGGTAGGGTATGGATCATGAGTGTGGTGGTGTCAGGGAAGTTTTGGGTGGAATGCTGACTGTGGAGGATTAGAGGGTTTTTCCCCTTTTGCCTCACGTTTACTGTGGATGTTTGGGTGTAAAAAGGCTGGCGGAGCCACCTGAGCAGGGACATATCCTGTGAACTCTGCTTGCTCCAGCAGCATGGTCTGGCTTCACATCTGGAGTGTTCCAGCTGCTGACCATACCTTGACCATATTCTTTCTTCTTCTCTTCCCAGAAGCCCATTCAACAGTGACCACAAAATATGGGATGCCGTCCAGCCACTCCCAATTCATGTGGTTTTTCTCTGTCTATTCCTTTCTGTTCCTTTATTTAAGGTAAAAATTCCAGGTCAGGTTATGGCTGTAAATATGTTGAAACACCTGAAATGTGTGGCTCCCTTGCTGGGTGCCATTTGAATGGGATAATGGAATTAAATCTGAGGACCTGCACAATTTATTGTGGCTCAGGTGGGATTGGAGCATGTCTGTCTCAATCTGAATGTGGGGCTGGAGTTACTATGGCTGAAATCTGGAGGGTGTGAGTGGGCTTCCTTTTTACCTGTCAGGATAAAGGTCTCTCAGTTTTCTTTTTCTAAGCTGTGATGCTGTCCCAATGTGAGGGAAGAGGTGGGGGGATAGGGAGGAGAAATGAAGAGCTCCTTTCTCATTTTGTCTCAGTTTCAGTGGGGTTATCTACAATCTTTTGGTTAATACCAGCTGTCCACTTGCATGGCTTTTTAGTTCACCTCCCTTACCAAGGACTGGGTTTACTTGCTGTACTTAAACAAAATTCTTGCTGAGGAATGGCTTTGTCTTGTGGCTCTATGTGTGGAGGAAGACAAAACTCCCAGTTCCTCCTGGCTCTATGGGCAATGGAGGGACTCTGATGTCTTGGCTCTGTGTTGCATATGCTCAGCACATGCCTCTCACATCAGTGTGAGCATGCTGCTTTCCATCACAGCAATCCCTGTTTGCAGTTGGAGAGACACTCATGGCTTCCTGGCTGCTCTTTAACTGCTGCCAGTGGGACAGATTGCTGCTGGGATGGGATTGAGCTGCTTATGACCCCACTGGAGCAGAACTGTTGTAGGGTTTCAGGGGGAGGGAGGTCAGGACTGCTCAGCTCCCTGCCCTGTGCTAATGGCTCTCTATCTCTTTCAGAATGCACCAAACAAACAATGCAAGGTTTCTGGATTTACTATGGCGACATGTGCTGTCCATCTGCCTTGTCACAGTGGCTTTGCTAGTCTCATATAGTAGGTATGGAGCAACTGTTTGTCTTCTGTTCTCATACAGCCCCGTGGCCTGTCCCAGCCAGCAGCCCTGGCATTCCTTATCCTGCCTCTCCCACCTAATTCTCCACTGCGCTGTACATGTCAGAGCTTTGTAGAAGTGTTGCCATGAGACCCAATAAACAAAGGTGCTACGTGTGTGGTGCTTCACAGAAGCCTTTCTAAAACCCCAAATCAGCTGAGCTTGTGCCAGTTCCCCATGGGCACCACTGCCATGCTCCAGCCTCGCTGCCTCGCCCTTTCCAGCACTAATTGTGGAAACATTTCCCTGTGCCTTGGCACACCAGCATCTGTGGCATTTGGATCACTACAGTTGATCAATCCCGTTGTTTTGCTTGAGCGTTAGTTAATCAAAACATTTATAACTGTTTGGCTTGCAAGATTTAGTTGTATGAAGATGAATCAAGAAAATGGAACTTTGATCATGATTTTTTTTTTTCTCTTTAGTAGATTAAATGTAAAGTGAGCTCCAGTGATTGGAAAAACAGACAAATTCAAGCTAGAAATAGGGTCACATTTTCCACAGCAAAGTAATTACCTGTTGGCACAGTTGACTGTACACTACAGCTGATTACTTACTACTAATTATTTTAAAATTCTGACAGGATGAATTTGTCAGAGGTATATGGTCTAATTAAAACAAAATTAGAGGAAATCAAGTGGCCTGTGTTAGACTGAGGGTCAGATAAAATGATCATAATGATATACGGGCGAAAAGAATTTTGAATGTAGCTTGTGCACACATATAACAGGCCAACAGTGCAGCTCTTGAGTGGCTGCAGTCACAGTGAGCACACTGGTCATGCAGCCTCTGTGCCTGTCACATTGAAGGGCAGCAAAATCACACAAAAAACATGTTGTCCATGTTCTTAAAAAGCCTTTAAGCCCCAGCTTTGGTGGCCTGGAGGGGACTTGTCCTGTTACTGGCTTTGGAAAAGTCTCTTGTGGGAACTAGAACTAGTATTAGTTCTTCAGCGGATCCAAAGATGGATGAAGGAGAATGTGGAGGGTTATTGAGTTAAGCTCAAACTAGAAGTGCTTCAAGCTGAAACTGCTGTAGCAGGGGAGAATTTTTCCCAGTTTTTTTCCCCCACTATTTTTTGCCAGCTTTTTACTGAAAAAAGACACCCACTTGTAACATCCGGAGGGTAACTTGCTCACATCATCTGCAGGTCCAGTGACACCTCAGCTCCTGAGTCTTGCCTCCTTTTGTTTTAAAGCCTGTCTGGTGACTCTTCTCTTCCACTGCAGGGTTTATTTGCTTTACCACACCTGGAGCCAAGTCCTATATGGAGGTGTGGCAGGAAGTATCATGGCCATAGCCTGGTTTGTCTTCACACAAGAGATCCTAACTCCCCTCTTCCCGAGGATAGCTGCATGGTAAGTCTCTTTATTCTTTGGAGGTTTGTTATGGATGTTAGAAATGAGAATTCCTGGGCTCTGTCCCAGTTTTGCATACTGGCTGTTGTGTAACCTACTTTGTTCCTCCATGTTTTCTTGTGCATGCATATATACAAAGGATCACGGATCCTTGATAGGCATGGGGAAGAGGGAATTCAATCAACTGCTATGTTTTGTAAAGCCCTACTAAAGCTGTGAGGTGTGGTAGAGTGCTGGAGGAGCTTTGCAAGATGAGCAGCAGACCTTTCTTAATGAATATCTAAATGACCTAGTAAAATTGCAGAGCCATTTACATGTAATGTAGTCTGGAAATATTGTATAAGGAAAGAAAAAAAGTTTTTGATTAAATGTAACAAAGAACCCTTTTTCCAGCCTGAAGTGATAGAACAGTACTGTTAACTAGAGCAGGTTTTATGCCTTTTGTTTTGTTTTTAAGCAAAATTGCAGTGGAGAGAGTCTAATTATTTCCTCCTTTGCACCACATTGTCTGTTTTCAGGCCAATTTCAGAGTTCTTTTTAATCCGAGATACCAGCCTCATTCCTAACATCCTGTGGTTTGAATACACAGTCACGAGAGCAGAAGCAAGGTAAGTTCTGTTGGGAGTGGAGGGGCTGTTGCTGCTCTGACCTTTCAGATGCAGCTATTAATTAATTTTCTGATATATAGCTGATAATTTTCAGCTGCTGTGGGTAGAATAGCTCAGAGGAAAGAAATAGTAAGTTGTGGGTTAACGACTGCATCTGAAAGGTGGTGAGTCTGGAAAGGGTGTGATTCAAGAATTTAATCTCATTTAAGTAGCGTTTCAGCTCCCTGGCCCATGGTTTTTCAAGCAGTTTATAATGTTGTGTCCATGTGTGAGCTTGTGTACACTGAAGATGGGGTGGATGTTCTGGGAGTTGCGGAGAGTGGGAAGGGCTGATCTGCCTGGTGGGTATGGGAGGGGCACTTTAATTTTGTGTGGAGCTAAGCAGAGCCTTACTTTAATCCTCCTGTATTTCCCCTCTGGTTTGTTGCAGCCCCCTGGGATGGGGTTGGGGTCCCCTGTGTCACCTGTGCCTGTGTTGCCTTGCAGGAACAGACAGCGTAAGCTGGGTACGAAGCTCCAGTGACCGGGAACGTGGGGACCAGGGCGCGTTTTAACGGAGACAGACAAGAGCAGAGACCTGGGAACAGCAAGGAGCCTTTCAACAGACGGACCAAAGGAACAGGCAGGGACCATACCCAAAACCTGAAAGCCTTTGCTCTGCTTTAGCAGCTAAGCTGGATGCTCCCTGATGCATGTGGGACCGTGCAGGAGTAGAAACTCATTTTGAACACAGATGCACATGGTTGGATGTACCATCGTGTCTACGTCAAGGGAGGGGGGAGAAAATGCCTGGTGTCGTGTTCGGGGGAGGGAAAACCAAAAATGAATCCTTTCTGTGACTTTTTTTTTCAGCATGAAATATACACACTATTTATTTATTTTTTTAAATGGAACTATTGCTTATGGGGTGGGTGAGGCGTTGATTGTGTGTTTTGTTTTTTTGCCTTTTTTTTTTTTGTTCGGGTTTTTCTTTTTTGGAAGAAGATGACAAAACTAATCTCAAGTTGATTATGTTTAATTAGGGCTTTTAATTCTTACAAACTTCTTGGGGGGGGGAACTAGGATGGGGTGAACTAGACAGAATGGAGAGGAAGACTTTCCTTTCTGCATTCAGTTTGGGACATCAAAATCAATTCCAACTGTACTTTGTACAGACAGAAAGACAGACTATAAAGATCTGATTTTTAACACTAGTGACAGTTTTGCAGGGAAGCCTGCACGGATACCAATTAAGGGGAGTGTGTGTGTAAAACAAAGGAAAAACACAAATATACTGACTTTTTTTTTTTTCCACTGCTGCTCCTGTTGTGTAATTAGCAAGAGTGTCCTTCTCAGAATCTCTTCTAGGTGGCAAGATTATCATACATATCTCACATTTATTCCATCTCTTCCTTTATACTTTTATTACCTCAGGGTTGCTGTGATCTGTACAGCTTTTGTTGTACTGAGTGTGCCGAGGGCACTGGGAAGCCCGTTGTTTATAACCAGTGCTATGTTCCAGTAAGAGTCAGCCCAAAGCCTTACAAAATTCAGTTGCTGGTCTCTGTCTTAAGCACTGGGTTTTTTGATTTTTTTTTTTTTTTNTCTGAGAATGAACTTTTTTTTTTTTTTTTTTTTTTCTTTTAAAGCTTAAGGGAGGAATTTTTAAGAATGAACACAGTGACAACCACAAATGAACAAGGGAAATGACTAATAACTAGCTCAGCTGCTCTCTGAATTATTCCTTGAAGAGTCCTCTTAGACTCCATCCGTGAACTCCAAGTAGGGAACTTGTCCTAGCAGAGGCTCCTGCCAGTTATCACAGTAGCTTGGTTGGGGTTCTGCAGCTGTAACCTTGAATGCTGAACTCCTACAAGTAAGTTTTGCTTTCCATCCTTCTTCCATTCCGATTCTCCGTCTGGCCAGTGGCGCTCTGGATGCTGTGTCTCTGTGGGAGTGTGCCTGCCATCTCTGTGTGCTGGTGATGCCTACGACCTCTGTGACCCATGAGTTGACCTGGCAAGGGCTATACTCGAAGTGCTTCAGGGCTGTGCATGGACACTTTCTGTATTTCTAGTATATAATGCAGCAGTTCAAGTGTAACTACAGAGAAGTATTTATTCAAAGCACAATTGACTTGAACTTTCACAGATAAAGGACAGCTTCTGAACTGGCTCAAAGGTCATCGGTGTGCCTTCGATGCAGTCATGAGCAGAGGTAAAATGACTATCACATCTCAGTCTTGCTGCCTGTTTTACTATCTTCACTTTAATCAGACTCCTGCATTATAGAGTTGCTTGAAGTGAGATTTTTTTTTTTTCTGTTCATCTTGGTTATTTTTTTTTAAAGTTTTCATCTGTGCCTGTTGCTATAGGAGTTTGTGTGTTCGTGTGGAGTGGGAGCTGCTGTTGGACACCCAGAGTGTTAACTGTAGAAAGTGATCCTGATCCAGGAAATCAGGAATGAAGGCTGTTTAAATTTCTGTGTTTAAATAGCTATGGGTAGTAAATGAACTATTTTCAGTTGTTACAGCAAGTATATATATACATTTTTAAAGAACTGTTTAGTACTTGCATAACATGTGCAATCCTGTAACATCTGAAGGACCCGAGCACTGGATCTGCTTTGAAGGTGCATCATAATAAAGAGGCATCTTGCAGCTTTCACAAGGACATTTGATCTGACTTAGACCAGCTCTGTTGGGATGAGACAGGAGATCAGATAGGTCCTGTGACATGGTGGTACCATATGTTTCAGTTTGAAAACTGGTACTGATCACTTATGTCTTGCAAAACCATTCATTTTCTCTTTATATCTCTTGTAAGTGAACTTAGAAAGCCAGAACAGAGATCACACCTCTCTTCCCCAAGACTGCTGAAAGAGTGGATTGTTTCAGGAGTGGCTTGGCACTTCCCCAGGCTCTAGAGCTGTTATGACAGACTGCTGGAAAAAATAAATATGGAAGCACCTACTGAGCATAGGGAAGAGGGTTCATCTCCTCAAGGAGAGCAGTGCAGTGTAAAAAGCTGTTCCACTTCATGTTGCCTTCAAACCCAAGCTTCCTACAGTAATTCTTAGGAGTGAGGGAGAGGAAGAAGAGCTCTTGTACGACACTGTAATAAACTCTCCTCTGTTCTGTGTGAGTTGTTTGTAATCTGCATCTTCTGCCTACTTTTGCTGTACCTTTTCAGAAATCTTTGCAATACTTGATATACAGTAGAAATTCCTTAGTGATTCCATGGATTTTCTTAACTAAATGGTGCTGTGCAGGAAAAAGATTTGAGCTCTGCCTTATTATCCTACACTTGTATGAAGTCTCCTGCCACTAGTTTTCTGAAATGGAATATTTTCTTTGGAATATGTGGCTTTGCAAGCAGATGCTTTCTCTTCCTCCCCTGTACTCAAGGGGGCTGGATGGAGATATGACAATAAAAGGAAGGTGACAGAATGCTGTGGTTCACTGTTCTTGCTATCCCCACACAAACATCCTCCCAATAAGGGCAGTTATGTAACTTCTGCAGTTTAAAGAATTTTAAGCCTTTTTGTAGCATTTATCTGTTTATTGTGTCTCAGTTTATTCAACGAACGTTTCCAAACTTTGCATGACATGGATCCCACTACCCAACAGTATTTAACACAGCTAACCAGCAAAACATGCAACACTACCAGTCTGTGTCAAAAATTGCACTCATACCCCAAGAGTTATCTGAATATTTTCAGTCTATGAATTTCTGACCAGACGTTTTTCTGGAGCTTTAGTTTCTTTTACTTAATGTGCCTTTAAGACAATGGACCTCTCTTGATAAAACAATCAGAAACAAGGAGAACAGTATTCAGTAAGTCAACACTGAAAAAATCTAGAAGGTACGAACCAGAAGGACATCACATTTTAGAACTTGTACCATAAGAAAAGACTTTTTAAAGGAAAAACCTTGCAGTGATTTTAGTGTCCTTTCAAGCACTTTAAAAATCAGCCTCATTCATCTGAATTTCAGCTCTCTGTATCAGTAAGGATGCATTAAGTGGTTTATGAGTCTTGTATCTCTTTCAGTGTGACAGTCTGCTACTTGCAGCTGTACTCTGCTGAAGCTAGTGGGATATCCAGATTTAGATCCAGAATAGATCAATCCCATCTTCTGAGGTACAGTCTTCAGCAGCGCACATGCTTATGCTTAATCTTTAATAGGCACTTTGCTTTGAGAGCCTTTCCCTTTGAGACAGAAGTGGAAAAGGGCCAGTCTCAAATACTTCAGTGGCACTACTTGTGCTTGAAGGCATTGCAGACATGGAAAAATAACTCATCCCCTGGCAAGAGGCTGATTCAGTATGGGGGGAGGATTACTTTGGCAAAAGTTTTTCCATGTAAAAGGCTCCCATAAATCCAGATGTTATTCCAGTAAGATTTGTTCTTGTCCGTAGTATTTACACAATTACTTAGAGTTTGATAATACTGAGTATCCTCTTGCAGTTTTCAGTCTAATTGATACAGAGGAGTCACCAGAGCAGGGGTTTCTGCTTGCAGGTTTGTAGTGCTCCTGTTTGTGTTTTTAGGCTGTCTCGCTCCATTCAGGATTCTTCTAAAAGATCAACTAAATCCATGTAGATGATGTGAAAGTGGCAGTTCATACAATCACTGGCTGTGCAGGTGAGTTTCAGTTAAATTTTCCTCTTTTAAGATTTGTTACTAGGTATGAGATAGAAGCTTTGAAATAACATCCTTTCAGGAAAAAAATGCCAAAGCATTGGCTTGTATCTTTTGAGAGACAAATTAGAATGATTTCTTCTTCTTTAAACAGCTTTAGTGCAAATTTCTTCATATATGTTCATCAAGGCACTTTGATCATGTCTCTTGCAATTATTTCCCTGTTAACAAAACAGGCTATCACACTCCTGATGCTTCTTGTTTATCATGATGTCCCAGCAGACACATCTTGAAGGATGTGAAATTTACATACAGAATTCCTACTGCAGAAATAGCACTACAATTCTTTATTACCATACGGTTTTACTAAATAAAAGTGTAGTCAGGAGCTTGGGTTCTGACAGATTGGTTGGAAGTAGATCCTATGCTACCACTGTATGTTAATGTCTATATGTAATCTTTTACTGTCTCAAGTTTGTCAACTGAACATGAAAACAGTATCACGAGATCATTCTCTCACAGAATAAAGCTGGCACAAATTGGAGTAATATTTCAGTAAGAAATAACTCCCCAGAGTGGCAGAAAAGGTGCTGTGCTGTTACTGCAGGAACAGTGGCTGCCACATTGCAGAAACATCTACAGGGTCCATGTGTACTCAGCTTTCTTCCTGTTTTTCAAAATTTTCTGCCTTGTTAAAGTAGAGTGATGTGAAAGAAGGGTGATTCTGCAGCTGTTTTTCCTTTGGCCTTTAACAGATTTTAACTGTGGGCCAGGAATGGAAGTATGTTCTGGGATTCCTGATCAGAAACATCCTTATTTGTCCACAACTCAGGCATAACATTGTGCATAAAAAGACTGTTTCTGAAAGCAAGGTACAAAACCACATTGGGTTAATGTGTGTGTCCTGAAGGACATCAGGCACGTGGCCTTCTGGTTAGTAAACAGAGTCAGCATCTTCTTCTTTTCCTCAGCTCCAAAGAAAGGTACAGTGGAGCAAGTGTCCTGCTAAATGCATAGGAAATCCCTTCTCATCTTTGCAGATGTGAAGGTACATAAAGCCAAAGCTGGCAAAACTTATGCGAGGAGAGTTTTGTAGAAGCTTTATGGGGAAGAAGCTTTAGGCTGAGCTGGAAGATCAATGGTAGGACCACGGCAGGAAGCTTAACAAAAAGCCCAGAGCAAGAACAACACCACCAACAAAAATAACCTGAAACAGTAAAAATCACCTTAGTTTGTAGCGAGTCATTTTCTGTTGTTAAGAGGGTCAGTGTAAGAGAAAGGAGATCGCAGCATCCTGAACAAGGGGAAGGGAACATTCCTGTAAAGCCTGTACTGGTTGGAGTGCCTGGGATAAGTAGTGCACTGTACTCTAATGAGACTGGATCTGCTCTGGCTTAACTTCAGTCTCCCTTGCTGAAGTTCAGTGATGACGTTTTGCTGGAGTAGTAGAAAAATTTGCAGTCAAGTTTGGAAGATGCTCTTCAGGAAATGAAACCACGAAGAAGACTTGGTCTTACAGTAGTTCTATCATACAATAAACATTCCCTGCTTTTCCTGGACAAGAACCACCTTCCTCACCAAATGGATTTAGATACTGGTAAGGACTGTGCTTTCTGTATTCCCTTACAGTATTTTTCATAAAAATCATATTTGAGTCCTCTTTGAGGACAAGAAGGTGCGCTTTGCATTGATGGGAGAGGCCCTGTCAGTTCTGCTTTGGTTTGAGACAGTGTTTCCTCTCACTACAGAGTCTGATATCTGTGGGTGACTATTCTGTAACATCCTGCTAAAAACAAATGGTAGATATCTTCTTAGGTTCCAGGGCAAGCTGTTCTCTGAATCATTTTCTGAGGAACTGGGAGCTTCAGTGCATCAGGGATAGCCCATTTAACTGGGGTTTCCCTCTTACAGTTTGGATTTAGGAGCCGCCTGGAGCAAGATCCTCATGTCTAGCAGTGCTTTCTCAAGATAATGTGCCATGCGAGCTGCGTTTGTGTCAGCACAGCTATTGAAGGCTGAAACTGCAAAGTTGATGTGTTCCTCCATAGGGTTGTAACAGACTCCGTAGCCATCTGGAACCACGGGACCAAAACACATCACACAATCTGTCTTGGCTGGGACCTGTGGAGACAATGTGATTAAAACCTTCTGACCAGTCAGAGAAAAATGAAGCCATCAAATGCTAACAGCTCTGTCAACAGAGGAAACTCATCTCATTAAACTGCTCTAGAAGGGCCTTTGGTCAGCCTCACCTCTCACGAGCTGGATCCTATCATTTAGCAGCAATGTGTGTTCCTCTGCATTTGCAAGGGAGTGCTTCTCCCCAGGGTAAGTTTATAGTAAGTCACAAGTAGAACTATTCAGCAAGAATCAGAGCACAGCACTTAACACAAAGCCGTTCTGGCTGCTGACTTCATTGATCTCACTTGGATTTAGACACCAAACACTCTTGGTGATCCTGGCTTTGGTTATGTTAGTGTTTTACATGTCTGTGAGGGACTGTGGCAGCTGTAAGATGAGATCTGTAGCTTTATGGGATTGGCAGCAAGCTTAGAAATTTTTGACCCCAATGTAGATGAGTTTCTAACAGAAAGGAACTGAAGAGAAACGTGGAGAAGGAAGGCATGAAAAGAAACAGAGCACTTCTGGCTCAGATGAGTCGTACCTGGCTGGTTGAGAGATTGAAGTGCATTGCAACAGCATAGGCTGTGTCCATGAAGAGCTCGGGCATGCTCACCAGGTCCTCGATTGCCTGGAGCTTCAGCCCCAAGAGGTGCCGGTCTATTGCGTTGCCCCGTATGGCCTGGAGGGAAGGAAGGAAGGATGGACAGATAAAAGCCAGGCCAGCAGCAAGTGAGCAAAACTATCTGGGTTAAAGAAAAGAACACTTCTAAAAGTTCTCTAAATGTTTAAAGTTAGAAGGAAACTAGATCTTGCGTTTAAGACCAATAGTCTTATTTATAGGGACTATGAAATTAAACATATCAGTGGAAACAACCTTACAATTCCTGCCCACGGACTCCCTCTGGTTTAAGGGCTCCTTGTGCAACTTTGGCATTTATCAGCAACAATGACGGTAAGAAATGAAGCTATTGTAATATTTGATTCTCTCCTTTAGGCCAGTCACAAGGGACACTTAACACACCAGGTAGAGAAGATTCAGTCCGTGGCCACAGAGTCAGATCAGAGTCAGACCTTTGCAACACTAATAGCCACACTGCTGTGTCAGGAGCAAAAGGTGTTAAGGTCTTGTCTTTCCCAGAACTCTTAAGTTGCTGGGTAAATCCCCAAGCCTGGCTGCACAGAGGACACTCACCATGTCCGTGTATTCCCTGTGGGCCTGCGTGGCTCTCCTCAGCAGGTCTGCTTTTTCCTGGTCCTGAGAACACACAGATCTGTTAAAGTTTTTCTGCTGAACGGAGAACCTCATTTTGGCTGTTCTCTAGGATGGAGGACATTTCTGCCTTGTGTGTCTGCACGAAACTAATTTTTATATTTACTTAAGTTTTACATCATTTTGTTCGGCAGTGTTACTTCATTCTGAGTGGAGTTCATCCATCAGTAGCAGAACTTAGTCTGAGTAGCTGAACAGACTTAAAAGGGACTTTTTTTTTTTCTGGGCTAAGAAACATCCAGATGATGTTCCCCAGGCTTCCAGTACATGTGAAGGAAAAGTCAAATTAAACCCCTGATGTGTAAAGATACTGCAAGCTATGGTTTAGCTCAATATGGGGTGCAGTCCTCTATAGCTGAAACCAGATGACACAGGGTTAGCTAAAAAATAAATTTTTCTCTTTTCTGGATTCCTCTTACTCCACTTCTTTGAGATCCTCACCGATTTGTCAGGGCTGTCCATGGATTGCACAAACTTGAGGGAGTCCACAGAGGTGGAGCGGATGGTGTCGGTGCGGCCCAGGCGGAACATCCTCAGTGACGCGCTCTCGTACGTGGCACAGGCGTGGCCATACATCCTGGGACAGGGAGGAGAAAGCCATACAAGTGAGTCTGTGCTGGGAGATCCTTGTCTGTGCCACCTTTATCAAGCTCACGTGTTTGAGTCTTGTCAGTGAGGAGGCTGAGGAATGACCTATGGGTGGTCTTACCTGTAGTATGCCAGCTGCAAGGCCAGCTGGATAAAAGCATCAGGGCTTATCTTCTCTGACTTGGGGAAACCTTTCCCAAATTGATGAAAGACCATGACTTTGATATCCAGATCTTCAACCATTCTGTAAAGAAAGAAAAATGAGCAACAAGCAAAGGAACAGTTCCTCTTTCTAACACAGAGGAATGGATTTGCTTTCACAAGGCTCAGAGGGAAGAGGCCGTCTGGATCTGACCTATGCAGGGTCAGAGAGCTATAGCACACATGGATCTCTTTGGGCAGCACCACAGAGGTAAGAATTTTTGGCCACTGCTGAAAATCATCACCAGGTTAGATGGTCATGTATGTGTTCATGTCCGGTATTCTTAGATGGATCCAGTAAAGCCTTGCTCTTTCTTAGCAAATGGGATGAATCAGTAATAACCCCTTTCCAGCACCTCTGACCTTATTCCTGGCAGTGCTTTTCAGCTCAGCTCAATGCTGTTGACCCCAGAAGGCACTGGGAAAACTCCCTGGCTGCAGTGGGAAAAGCCTCATTTAAAGCACTGACATGCTCCAAAGGGGGACACAAATTACTCTTTCAGTCACTCACCCACCTCTCCACTGCTTCATACTCACATGTTGAGGTTTTGCTTTGCTTTCTCTATGTCATTCTTGATTTCTGGGGTGATGTTAAACCGCAGCTTTTTGGGCATTGGCAGAGGAACCATGGAGGATTTGACCACCTCAGGTTTCTTCCTGCGCAGAGAAATGATTTTGTTTGACCAGACCTTTGGCATGAGGCTCAGCTAGGAATGCCAGAGCCTGGATAGAAATGCACAGGAGAGCTTCCCTAACACCTTGTGACACTGGTCACAGCCTGACAAACCCCTCACAGTGCCAATAAGGGATCTCCAACGCTGAGGAAAAGCAGGGACAGGACTCACGTGAACTCCACAATGTGATCCAGAAGAGCAACGATGGGCGGGCCTTCAGAGGGAGCATGCTCATATACGAGACCACAGGAGCCATCTTCAGCAATGATGAACTGGGAGAGAAGCAAGAGAAGACAGCATTGAAGACAGGCAGGCAGTGTGTGAGGCACGAGATAGACAGGGAGACACAGAGGTCTCTCTGGGTGTGTCAGAGCCTGTCCTTGCACACTGAAAGGTCTCCTTTTGCAGGACAGCAGTGGAAGCCTTTCAGCAGGTGCAGAAGATCTGAGAGCACTGTTACAGTTCAGCTGCAACATCTAAACTTTATCCCATTGGTGAAGAGTTCCAAATAGGAACAAAACAGCTGAAAACACTATGGAGAGTTCAGCAGGTACAAAAAGAGTCCTCTAAAGCTTAGTGAAATCCCAGAGTTTGTTGCCTTGCAATGGAGAGGATGTAAGTGAAAACCATTGCTACAATCTGCAAGCCAGGAAATACCAACTAATGAAGGAAAAGCTCCAACAGCAGCTGCTGTTCAAGGATCTTGACAAGACTGAATGGAGAAGAGATCAGAGGAATGCTGTGGGATGGCAGTACACATTTCAAAAAACAAAACAAAATGCCACTGGGCACCTTCTGGCAGAACCAGGAGAAGTGACAAGCCTGGAGGAGATCCAAGGAACAGACCTCCCATCATTGGGGCTGCCTCCGAGCAGACGAGACATTGTTCACCGCAGGCAGAAAATTGATTTATAAGGAACACAAAGACCTGCTGCACTGAATAAACTTGGGCAGAGGCAGAAAAGAAACAAGTCCCTGAGGCAGCAGTGAATGCTTGTGACTGCAGGGGGAACCACAGGATCTCACACTGTCAGACACCACTCCTTGTCTCCCTTGTTTTTCCACTCTCTTGACACAAGGACCTTGCCTGAAAAAGGTTCCTGGGATTTTTTTGGACTTTTGTACTCTCAGGAAACATCTCCAGAGCCATCTCTTCAGTGCCTTTAGAGCATCAGTTCTTACCTGCAGGGTTTTGTCGAACCATCGGTTGCCGCTGTTCAAGCGGCTGCCGCCGCCGTGCAGCATCTGCGCGGCCACGCGGCTCTTGTAGATGTCCTCGGACACCCGGGGCATGGGGGCATCCAGGCACACGGTGCAGATGCTCTTCTCAATCGCACGCACGGATTCCTTGTTGGTCTTATCTGTGAGAGAAATGAACTGTGAGTAAGAGAGGGAGTTGTGTCATTGGAAGGAGATTGAAATTTGAAAGAGTGGGTTTGAAGGATGCAGTGTCGGGTTCCCACTGTACCTCAGTGGGGGTGTCCACAGCTATTAAAATTGCAGCCTGTTGGGTTGTTACAGGTGTGAACATGCTGCATTCACACTCCTTTTTTCACTTACATCCTCTCCATTGCAAGGCAACAAACTCTGGGATTTCACTAAGCTTCACACTTTGAATCTGTACCTTCCAACCCAAACATTACAATAGATTGCAATGACTGCTTCTTTAAGGTGGAAAGCTCATGTTATCTGTCCAAAACAAGCTTCCAGAGGAAAGAACTGAGCAGAGCACAGTGGTGAGGTTTGTTGTTCAAGGATCTGCAGTGTTTATTAGCACCTGTGTGTTAGGGGCTCCACAGACCTTTCAGGAGGTTGTTGTAGGCTTTTGCCCAGCTGTTTCGGTGGTTGGTGGTGAGGATCCCGATAGGTTCTTTGTTTGTTTGGAGGGAGGTGTTCCAAATCTTCTCCAGCTGAATGAAGAGCTGGTCAGTAGTAAGGGGAGATCCATCACTGTTGTAAACATCCAGCTCAAAGAACTGAAGGTGAGAAGAGTGGACAAGGACAGAGAATATGAGAGATCATTATTGTCCAACCTAAGAAACCAGGAACAGCTACTTTGAGAAGGTAAGACCTGGCCTAAGAACTTAGCTTGCAAGACCTTTGAAGGATGCTCAGAATTGAGAGACCCAAGTCCAGCTTCCCTTGCAGGGCATAAATACAGTCCTGGTTTTATGAAGCTGTAATAACAAAGGCCAATGAGGAATTCCTGTTTCTGAGACTAAGCTGCAGTGGGAGGGTTTGTTATCCAATTTCCACTTTCAGTTTCCAATTGCAGACATGGTCTTTGGGCTTTGAGAGACAGGAATTGCAGGGGCAAGAAACAGCAGAAGACAACATTTTTCTGCCTCTAGTCTGTTGCTTACACATGTCAATTCCATTGCTAGCCAAAGGGGATAAAGGTAGTAGGAACAAATCTCTGGTGAGGCAAAGCTTGTGGGCAGAGACTTTTTTATTCCCTTCCCTCTGGATAACAGCTAGCAAAAGGGACACCTGCATCTCAACAAACCTTGAAAGCTCAGCAGCTGCCCTACCTGGAAGTTGTGAACCACTGTGATGTGTCTGGACTGCTTTTTGCCTTTGGCGTAGTTGACAATGGAGTCCCGCTTGGGCCCGGGAATGCGGCAGGATGAGAGGATCTGGTAGTACTGGTTCATGCAGAGGGGCTTCCCACCCATGTACTCCACTGGAAGGGTCTCACTGGAGACATAGCAAAGTTAGGAGGAAGGAGAAAGAAAACAGATCAGTGTGAGCAGGCCTGTGCTCCCCACACAGGGCACAGGCTCAGCCCTGCAGTTTCACTCAGTCACTCAGTCACTCCCTCCCTCCAGCAAAACCTAAAGGTGTTGGTGGCATAAAGAAGGGGCTGTCCTTCCCCATTCCTATCAGCTTTCTTAGTATGGGCTACAAAAAATGTCTGTTTGCTGGCCTTTCATTTGGGAAGGGGAAAAAACACTGTCCTTTCTGTGACACCAGAGAATCAGATCTCTGGACCTACTCCATGGCTGTAGGGCTGAGTGACAAGTGTCTGATGTACTGATACGACTCATGAACTACGCAGGGGCTCAATCACTCGCTTCTGCAGTCATATTCCAACCACCCTGAGCCTTGTCTGACTGTTGGTGTTGGTAAACATATTTTTGGACCTTAAATAAGGCATGTCCAGCAGAGATTTGCTGGTGACCAAAAGAAAAAGGATAAGGGAGGAACAAATTTCTCTAGAGCTCGTCCCATCTAGCTGGGAGATGAGAAACACCAGGAACCCAAAATTAGAGACTCAGATTCCTGCTGCCTGAGCTGTAGCTTGTCCTGTGAGCAAACAGAATTGCAAAGCTCCACGGGACTGTCAGTTGTGCTTGCTCCCTCCAAGCACGTTTCACATGCCAGTGAAAGCATTAAGGTAAACAAAGAACGTGAAGACGGAAGAGTAAGTTTGCTTTTTTCCAGTGGAGGGGACTGTGGCAGTGAGCAGTGCTAGGGATTACAGTATCTGGTTTCAAGTATGTGCTGTCATCTCTTGCCTTTCTATGTGGAAGGGAGATTTATAGATAAGGCTCAGTCTCTCTGTGACAGTAAGGAAGCTGTGTGAGCTGTCAGGGGGGTCAGTAACTCACTTATCAATCATGGACTTGAAATCCAGGATACCCTCGATCAGCTTGGCAGCAAACCTGGAAAAATACCAAATGTAACAAGCTGAGATCAAGCACAGACTGTCTGGGGCTGAGGGACGAGCTGAGGAGGATTAACAGAGCTGTTCTCTGCTCCTCAGAAAGCTCAGCCTTTCTGCCAAGCCCCTGTTGTGCCCATCTCTGGTTCACTGATACAGCCACTCTGGGCTGTGATTTGAGATTGCTGGATAGTCCTACCATGTGGCACTTTCTTTTTTTGTGTGTCTTACTATACAACCAAGGAACTCTGGACAGCTTTCAAGAAAGCAGGATTCAGTCATGCCTTAATGATCCTCTAACAGCAGCGTTTGCTACTGGTGTGTTACGATTTTATCACATCTGAGTTCTGGTTCTCAGCATTAAAACAGCACCAAGAGAAAGGGATTTCTGCCCTTCTCTGGCCAGAGGCCACCTTGGAGTGTCAAGCCAAGATGTGGCTGTTTCTCCCTGCATTCAAGTCACACCACTGCTGACTGAGTTCCTACCCCAGTGAACATCCTGCTGCTAACACAACTCCGGAGAACCTTCCTCTGGCATCGAGGGCTCAGGAACAAAAGCAATGTGCCGCACGTGGACACTGAGGTGTTGTGTTTACCAGGATCAACGCAAGCACTGCCAATGCCAGCTCCCAGCAGGGCTGTGACAAGCCATATCAAACTGCTTAGCTGGCAGTGACAGACTGACCTTCTCTGGCATGGGAGCTCCCACCTGTCCATGAAGGAAGGAGGCAGGAGGTCACTGGGACAGGAGGTTGTGGTTGGCTGAGTGAGGTGGTGCCAACATTTGGCATTTGTAGGCAGTATCCTTTAGATTAGCTCAGCCTACCCATCCCTAGGAAAGGTCTAAGGACACAACTCCAAGAACCTAAGGGGTTCTGTTAAATGAGACATTCTGCAAAGCAGTTTTCAATGAAAATTTCTCAGTCTTACTGCAGAACCTGAGGGAAACACCAGTGAGAGAGCCTGTGTTCCTTTCCAGAGGCTGAACAGCCTGGGAGCAGAGTTTGGGCTTGAGGAGAGGGGAGAGGTTGATTCACTTGTTTTCAGCCAGCAGTTTTGCCAGGTTAAGGAGTACAAAACCACCACTTTCCAAATTTGCCTTCTGCTTTTGGAAGCTTTAGTTTCAAGTTGCACTGTCAAACTTCTTTGTGCAGCTGCAAACTACCCAAACACACATTTAGATTGTACTTTACACAGGAGCCCACATTCTTACACAGCTGCTGAATTCCACTGGTTGGGCACTGGCAGTTCTCCAGATTTATTTGGAAAACTTAAGAGTGAATAATATGATAGAGAGCTTTTAAAGATATTTGTGTACTCTTGCACTGTCATAAGGCTTATCCTCTGCTCAGGTGTAGCGGAGAGTGGGAGGGAGGATTTATTCCCAGCCTCACTGATCCCCTGGCTGGTACTTTTGATCTGCCAGGGCAGTGCTGGC
Source organism: Falcunculus frontatus (assembly GCA_013398115.1). NCBI lineage: Eukaryota > Metazoa > Chordata > Aves > Passeriformes > Falcunculus > Falcunculus frontatus. Next base: position 207,119 of record VZRV01008784.1, read on the forward strand.
TGGTAACTGTGGCAAAGGTAACTGTGTAAAGGTCAGTGCTAAAGTTTTGCAGGTGGATTCAAGACACTCCTAGCAGTGGTTAAAAATTAAAGGGAGCCCATGAGGAAGAGAGGGCATGGCAGGGTCTGATTGCAAGGAAAAGCTCGGAGAGGAAAGGCTGGTCGTCACTGTGAAGTTTCCCAAACCATAAATCACAAGTGAAATGACACAACAGGGGACAGTCTCTGTCAAGTTCCCCCCTCCCTATAAACTAGCAAACTTCAGAGGCATTTCTGGGTGTTCTCCTTTACATGCCTGGGCTACGTTTTATGTCTCCTTTAACTGCACACACAATCATAGTGCCTCCAGTACATCCTCACAACGTCTCCAGCCAGTGATGGAGACCATTTTGCAGGGAAGATCTGTGCTTGAGCAAAGAGCTAAACGTAGTTTTTCAGCCCCTCTTTAATACCTGAACCACTGGACTCTTTGTTTTCTCCCCTGATTAAATATTTAGTCTGGTGCAACCAGGAGTCTCCTTACAGCCTGGCAGCCTTGCCCTTACAGCACAGACAGCTCAGACCTGGGGACTGCATTGTAGTTACTCTTTCCCAGTGTGCCTTTACACCCTCATCCCTGTTCAGCACAGAAAGCTCATCCCACCTATAACCTAAGGGAAGGTAGAAAAGGACTTTACCTGAGCTGACCTTGTCGATCCAGAAAATCCTGCTTAGGTAAAACCACACCTGGGCTGGAGTGGACCACAACTGGCAGGCGATATTCTAGGTAAGCTGTCTTCAGCCACCAGTCTGAGAGCTGTAATGGAGGAAGAAAACATGCAGGGAGCTGCTGCTGTCCAACCCAAGCCTGGCTGATGGGTCTCAGCATCCTTCCCCCAGTTCTGTCCCACACTTTGCAAACAAAGTGTTTGGGGTTTGCGCTACGCAGGTTGAAAGGGAGAGGATGATTTGAGCGAGGCATGGGGGGCTTTTGGTGCACTGCTTGAGCAGAGGGTTTCCTTCAACTTCTTGGGGCAGCTGTGTGATGCTGACAGGTTCAAGCCTTCAGCAGCCACAGGCAGGGCCAGTGACTCCCTGTTCTGCCATAATCTCTCTGCTCACCCAAGTCCTGGTGCAGAGTTTGCACAGCTTGGGGAGATCAGCAGCAAACTGGTCACGAAGGTGATGCCATTAAAACACAGGTGCCAGTGGATGCAGCCAGGACAGGGGAGAGGTGCACATCAGCCCTCCACCCTCCCTAACCAGAGCTGGGGCCAGAGCCCTGACCTACCCAGTTTTCTGTTTTCCTGGCTCTTCTCTCCAGGCCTTTCTGCAGCCTCTCCCCAACGCCTCCCGGCTTGCGGAACTCAGCCACCAGCTCCTGCGTGTGGCTCAGCTCCTCGGGGCTGATGATGGGCTGCAGGGCCAGCAGGTACCGATCCAGTGTCTGCTGGAGTGGTGGCACGGGCAGGTGGGGCAGCGCTTCCTGGTGGAGCTGGAATCTGCCCGGGATCTTGTCTAGAGCTGTCGGCTTCAGCAGGCCACAGGGCCTGGCCTGAAAAGCACAGAGCAAATGTCGAGACAAACCTTTCCCCCGAGGTAGTAAACAATCTGGATCTAGGAGTCTCTGTCCCAGCCTGGGAGCAGAGCATGGCTGTGTGCTGGAGAGGGTGCAGGACATCCAGGAAAGCTGTGAAAGAGAAACTCCATCTCCCAAGATACTAATTCTGAGCTCCTCAGAGAAAATGCTGCTGGGATAATGAGACATGTCCCCACTCTCCGGACAACTTCCAGCTGAGAGCCTCCATGTGATGGACGAAGTGAAACCCTTCCATCCCATGGTAAGTGGGAAGAAAGTTGGGAAAGAAATAATCCTCTTATGTACTATCAGAAACTTTCATTATTTCTTACAACAGCATAAGGCTAAAAAGTTAAGCAGAACCCTTGTGCTAAAGCAAACTACCCTTTTGGCTTTGAGGAGGCAGAATTTAGCTAAGTTTGGGGCAGGATTAAAATGTCTCTTCTCTGCCTGTTCAGGAAACTGTGAGTGATGCCAACAAGCTCCTGGGATCCAATCAGGTCATGTGGGAGCAAAAGCCATAGAAAGTACCAACCACTTCCGTGGCTGGAGAAATAAAACAGAGCAAACCCAAGTGCTCACCAGGAAATCAACTCACCAGTTTTCCCCAAAAAGAGTAACAACATCCTTTTGGATGAACAGGGTTGGACATTCTTCAGCTTGAAGATGTTTCAATAGTACTCTCAAGGTTTCCAGTTCCCTCTGCACCTCCCTCTCCAATAGATCTACTGAATCAGACACTCCTGCAGGACTCTGGACTTTGCATTGTCAGTGTACTGAGGATGCAAAGCCACTGAGAACATTCCCTTTGACTTCCAAAACAGTGAGAAAATAGCTGTTCTCACACCTCCTCCCAGCAGTTAAGCATAGAGAAGAAAGAGCTAAATCTACAAGGTGACAAAGCCCCCACCAGAAACTGCCCTGCACTCTTTGTGGGACCTGGCAAGAGCTGTGAGATTGAGGTTTGGAGAAGGAATGAGAAAAACAACAGGAGGAGGAATTACTGAAGCATGAAAGAAGAGTGGGACTGGGAAGAAAAGAAGGGTGTTGATCACAGCAGTGTGGGCATACTGTACCTTCTCTGCTTGCTTCTGCTTCCTATCCATGGCTGGTAGGACAGAAAAGACCGTAAACCTCTCCCTCGGCCTGTCTGGGTCTCCTCTTCCACCTGACAATGTGCTGCCCGTGCAGGGCGTCACCTCATTAGCCAACTGCCACATGACTGCTCCGATCAAAGGGCTCAACGGCTGGCACAGCCCTGGCAGGGGATGGGAATTACCAGATCGCTGAGTTTCAACAACTGCCCTGAAGGTGCCTCTCTGGGCAGCCCTGACTGTCAGCGGCACTGACCAGTGCTGCTGATCGATACCTGGGCAGAGCCTCTCTCTGATTAAGCTCTGGGCTCCAGCCAGGGCAGAAGTGGAGGTGCTGGGGATGTTGTTCCCTCCGCCTTTGCCTGAACCACAAAACTACCGTGGCTGTTGGGTGAGATACCTGGACATAAGGCAGGAGAGACCCCCGTTTATGTCCTGGAGGTGGCACCATGGGCAGTATCGCAACTGCCCTCACTCCCCATGCATGTGTGGTCATTATTGCAAGCTGACACTCTGAGGAGTTCTGGGTTGTCAACTCCTACTAAAAAACCTACCAAAAAGTACCTCCACAGCAGGGCAATGAGAGTGCCATGCAGTCACAAGGAATATCAGCCCCTGCTTTGTGTCTGTTTAATAAATTGAGGGGCAGACAAGCGGAGTCTGCATAGCTTGAATAGAGTATGATGATTCCAAACAAACAGCTGCAGATTTTCTATGGGATAACAATGAAAATCCCAAAACAAACTCATGGAAGCCTGTATTTTAACACTGTATGTTAAAATGTGGAATGCATTTGTATTTTCCCTCTTTACTGTCCCCTGCTTGTTTGGTTTGGGGTTAAACTCAAGGATTTGGTGGGAGGAGGAACAGTGATCAGAGCCGAGGAGGCAGCTGACAGCAAACAGAGGGAACAGCCCACCCCTCCCCACAGGCAGCAGGAAGACGAACACCAGGGGAGTGGGGTGTGCAGAGAGGGCCAGCCCGTGAGCTGGCATCGCTGCTGAGCCACGTTCCAACACAGCAAAGGACCTTTTCCAGAGCCTGCAAAGCTGGTGGGAAAGGAAATCCACCTGCTGGGGGGCAGGAGGAATTTCATAGCTGATTCTCAGCACAGCCACAGCATTGAGTGTCAGGATGTCAGAGGTTTGTCTTTTATTTTTAAATCAGAAGCTGTCGTGCCCCTTAAGCCCAGAGACAACTGGCTCTGCCTGGTCCCTCAGTAACTCTGAGAATGGATCCACACTGTAGCTGCTGTCCTGCTGCTCTGTCTCCTCCTCTCAGGACCTGTAAGGGACTGCTATGAGCAGCTCCCAAGCCTGGCAGGGATCTGACAGCTCTGCCACGTGTGCAGGATGGGCACGTTGGCAGCCAATGATGCCATCTGCCTGGGCTTCCCTGGCCCTTCCCTGTCCAGCAGCCACCTTTCTGCTGTTCAGCCCCAACTGGACATCTCAGTACAAGAAAGACAAGGCACTGCTGGAGAGGGTCCAGCAGAGGACATAAAGATAATTAAGGGACTTGAGCATCTCTCATATGAGGAGAGTGAGAGACTGTGGGAGTTGGGCCTGTTTAATTTGAAGAAGAGGAGGCTGAGAGGGAATCTCATTAATGCATATAAATATCTCCAAGGTGGGTGTCAAGAGGGTGGTGCCAGACTCTCTTCCGTGGTGCCCAGTAATAGGAGGAGGAGCAATGGCCATAAACTAAAACACAGGAGGTCATGTGGAATTCTTCAACATGTGGAATAACTTTTTTACACTGGGGATGGCAGAGCACTGTGCCCAGGGATGGCGTGGAGTCTCCCTCTCTGGAGACATTCCAAACCCACCTGGGCGCGTTTCTGTGTCCCCTGCTCCAGGTGACCCTGCGTTGGCAGGGGGGTTGGACTGCGTGATCTCCAGAGCCCTTCCAACCCTAACAATTCTGGGATTCTCTCATCTCCATCCCGGACGGCTTCAGCGCGCACGCTGCCGCCAGGCACGGGAAGAAACCAGCGGGCCTGGGGGGGGGCTGACTTCGACAGGGTCCCTGCCCCGCTCCCGGGGGAGGTGGCACCGAGCCCATCCGAACCCACCCGCCTGCCGGGCCCTGACCGGGGACCCGGGCTTGCACCCCAGGCTGGGGCGCGGGGCCGGACCCGACAGTGGCACCGCCGGGAACCACCGCCTACCCTGCCCCAGCTAAAGGCCCCGCACGGACCCGGGTCCGCCCGCCCGCCCTGTGCCTTGCCCGGCGCAGGGACGCTCGACCCGCCCGGCCGCCACCTCACGCCCGTCCCCGGCCGGTCCTGGCGGAGCCGGTCCTGGCGGAGCCGCCCCTCCCGATGTCGCTCTTACCGCAGCCCTGGCCACCCAGGCGAGCATGGTCCCGCGCCCCGGGACCGCCGCAAGGACACCCCGGCCGCACCGGGCGCCGCCACTCCACCGCCCCGGGGCGGGGCCGTCCCACCACCATCTTGGAGTGGGGCGAAGCCCGCGCTGCCATCTTTGAGAAGGGGACAGTGATGCTTTGAGCGGAGGGCTCGCCGCAACCGGTGTCGGAGTCGCGTTGCGGCCCCTCTCTCCGCTGCCTTCTCCCGGTGGTGAGGAGGTTCCTCCCGCTCGCCCCTCCGTGCCTCCGCTCCCCTCCGCGCACACCCGTCCCTCCGCTGTGTGGTCAATGAAGGCCGCGCCCTGTACAAACATGGCGGCGTGAGCACGACGGTGGCCGGCAGGGGCCGCTCCGCTCAGCGACAGCCCCGGGAACGACAGGGCCGGGCGGCGTGCCCTGCTCAAAGATGGCCGCCGGCGGCTTCGGCGCGTGTGGAGGTGGGAGGTGAGGGGAGGCCGGGCCGTGCTGTGCTGCGGGAAGATGGCAGAGAGCGAGCGGCGGGCAGGTGAGGGGCGGCCGGGGGGCTCCGGGAACCACCGGGCTGTGGGCTGCGCTCTGGGCCTCTCAGGGGCGTGCTCGGGGCTGGGGAGCGCCAGCACAGGGCCCCACACTCCGGGGGTGCTGGGCCGAGGGCGCCGGGCCCGGGCTGCGGGGGGCCGGTGGCAGCAGCGCCCGGCCCGGGGAGGGGATGGGAGGGGGGTATTTGCTGAGGGTGTGAAGGGCCTGGGGCCCCCGAGTCTCGCACCACCCCAGGGCGAGGTGGGTGGTCGGGACTGAGCCTCTCCTTTTTTTTTTTTTGTGACCCCCAGCCCGGTTTTGTGACTGGTTCTCGTGCTGAGCCGGGTGGCCTTTGCCGCTGTAGAAGGTCGGGCTTGACTCCCCCTCCCCACACCATGACACAAACCTGAAAGTGTCCCCTCTGGCCAAGCTGCTTCTTGTCATAAAGCTGACCCGCCGCGCTACCGTCTTTATCGCACCGGTAGGTTTGGACTTCTATGTATTGATCCCAGAATACTGAAACCCCTGCAGCCCTCACTGTTTCCTTCCTTGAGTATTCCTGGTCTCCTCACCAAGAGGAATTGCACAAAGTGTGGTCAGAAGCAGTGATGGCTGAGAAACAAACGCAAAAAGATGAAAGGAATTCTGTTAAGGGCAAACACCCAGATCAAGAGACTGCCCTGGGATCTATGTGTTGCCTGTACTCATGGTGATCACGGACACATCAGAGTTTGCCTTTTCACATCACTGCTTGCGGGTTTTTCATTGTTTTCATGTTATAAACTCTTAAAAGCAGAGCTCCACTGTTATGGTGCCAGTCGCTGTGAGTTGTGTGCTGAATTTTCAGAAGAGGGACACACGTGTCTTTCATTTAAATTCATCACATGTTGTTCCTCTCATCCTCGTACCTGGAAGTTTTGCTGTAACTTCTGCAGGAGTGAACCGAACATTACAACATCCAGGGCAGGAAATGAGGCTGAATTTGTTCTGTGCATGGGGAACGTGAAAGGCAGAGAAGTCAAATGACTGTCAAAGGTTGTATGACAGATCTATAGCAGACTCTATGTGGTTCTTGGGACTTTGGATTCTTTTTAATCTGATCTACTTGCTAGGGAGCACTGTGGAAAAGGCTGCTGATGCTTCTGGTTGGTGTTTTCTCTGTAAATGCAGCTGATGATATTTTAAGGAGTTGGAGTTTGGTGGTATTTGTTAGGGGGACAGTGTCTGAACTGGCTGGGTTGTGGAGAGCAGTTGCTGGAGTGTGTCAGGACAGCTGGTGCTGGATAAGTGACTGCAGACTTTCTGGGATTAAAAAGGTGAGCTGAGTGACTCTGACAGAATTCGTAAATTGACATTAGTGCCCAGGTTCCTTGACAGTGCTCTCTGCACTGCTTCTTGCTATTAAAAGTTGCACTTACAGGAGTATAATACAAATTACTTTAAATCTCCTGCAGCTTTTGTGGTTCTGCAGGTTGGGCCCTGGGTTCTGTTGCTGGGGAAAAGGGCCCCTCTAGTTCATTAGCAACTCACATTTGCATTAAATATTGCATCCTGGGCTCTGAGAGAGCTTGGAAATTAAATGATCTTCACAGCTTCTACCTGGAAGAGGCTGTGTCCCATCGTCCCCCAAGTCCTGGTGCTGCCCGGACCAGGGCTGTGGCTCTGGGCTGCATTTATTACACTGCTCCAGCTTGTCCATGCAGGAAATATCCATTCTAGAGGAATGAAGGTCAGGCTTAACACCTAAAAAACAAGGCAGAGTTAGTCTGTAGGAGAGCTCAGTGCTTCAGCATGACCTGAGGCTTGGCTGCACTAGACAGAAATAATTAAACTGTCTAGATGTTGTCTTTGTTATCTCCTGCACCAGTCTCTCTGTCTGAATGGGAAATGCATCTTTAACAATGAAAACAGACATAATGCATCTTTCTGAAGGCTTATGGTGTCCCTAGGAGGATGTTATCCGTGGATTGGGTGGATATTGGTGAGGAGGACTTGGTGAGATTACAGCCCAGCTGAGATGGATTTGTGTGCTTTGTATGTCCTGAGAAATAAATGTTCATTTTTAAGAAAGAAAAATAGAGGATTTCTCCTTCTCCGGTGCCTCTGTTTTACTTCTCTTTTGCATCTCCCAGGCACCTCTGAGGAGGTGGCTCCTCCTGTCCAGCAATGCTTCATGGTCCCCAAAAAGGAGATAAATGTGGTTTCCGACATGGCCAAGTGGAAGCGATCTCAGGTATGGCTCTAGGTGCAGGGAAGACTGGCAAGTGCTGCTGATCTTTTGGTGGCAGCCAGGTCTGGCCTGGGAACAGCCAGGAAGTAAAGGAGATGGGGGCAAAGAATGGGGAATAATTGAATTTGTGTTTTAAAGCAGAAGAGTTGGTGCTTGTTTGTAGGAAAATTATTTGGCAGTAATGATTAGTGCTCCCTCCCAACAAGCTGGATGAGCGGCTGGGGACTGTTTCATCTTACCTGGCCTGTACTTTATAGCCAAACTGGATTTACCCAGCCCTGTTTGAGCTCACCTTAAACATGGTTCTGCTGCCTGGCTCTGGTAGCACCAGCCTAGGTTGGTTCCTTCCCACTGTGCTGTTCTGGAAAGGACTCTAGAGCTGAGCCCTTCAATTTCCTGGATAATTTTTGTTTACAGCCTTTGTGGAGCTGGTGGAACAAGCAGGTTCTCCCCTCTCTGCCTTTGAGGGATTTGGGTGTTGGCCCAGACTTGTCCCACCTCTTAGGAGCAAATTCTTGCTTGATGACTGACATGGGATGTCTTGAGAGAAGCTGAGGTTATAGCCAGGTGTCAAGCAAACCTCTGGGTGCAGCTTCCAATTTAAGTCTCCTGGGTTTAAGGATTTGCTCCTGGTCGGAATTTTGATGCAGGGAGGGAGAAGTGGCAGTGTGCTGCTGTGGAGCTGCACTGGAGATGATGCTTCCAAAGCAGCAAATTTAAAGAGAGGAGGAGTGAGGAGCCTGGGCTGTCTCCCACTTCCCTATCGTATGTGAGCACGGGGGAAGAGTCCGAGGGCGAAAGGGAAGATAACAGCACAGGTCTGGGAGGAGCAGTGCAGAGTAGGGTGCCTGGGCACAGCTGAGACTCTGCAGAACTGAGGAGTTTGAATTTGACCTGATAGGAGCTGAGGGAATGATTTTGGGATCAGTGTGAGCATTTTTAGGATTCTCCTTTCTGTAATTTTCACAGCGGTGCAATTGCCACCTGCCTTCTGCTACTGGGGCTGCCGGAAAGAGCAGTAACTTTACAGCAAGCCCTGCACCCCCAGGTGTCTCCAAGGAAGCAGTGATGTGTGTTGGGAAAGGTTCTCTTGGGGTGCAGAATGCTCCTGTGCTGTGTTTTGTGCTCAGACAGACCCTGGGCTCTCACTAAAGCTCTGTGCTCTTGGCGTGTTCGCAGGCATACGCAGACTACATGGGCTTCATCCTCACTCTGAATGAAGGCGTCAGGGGCAAGAAGTTAACCTGTGAATACAAAGTTTCAGAGGTAGGAGAAGACTTTGGATCCCCTTGTTACTCCTTTCCTGCCTTTTTTTTTTTTTTTGTGGCTCTACGGTGAGTATTTCCTGGGTGAGGAATGAATTGGTAGCTTATCTGGGAGCCAGGGGAAAATGAATATGGTTGGGTTATGGTTGGGGATGCAAATGTCAGGGTGCCATCCTCCCCCCAGGATGCAGAGACTCTGGATGTGCTTGGTGGGTGAGAAATTGAGCAAGTGGGCAGAAGCTGGTGGGGAACCAGTGATGCTTTGAAGATGTGATATTCCCTCCTGGTTGCAGGCAAAAGGCTGAGATGTCTGTACCATTCCTGTTCCCCAAGTGGTTTTTCTGTAGGAAAATCTGTGGGCAAAGCAATTCTCTCCCTGTTCCTCCTCGTTGCTCAGACTGTGTTAGTGGCACCGATCTCCTCAGCCCAGGCTGTAGCTAAGCTGTGTGAGCTCTGGTTTGACGGTTGTGACCTCAAGATATGTCACTGGCTGCAGCTGCATTGCTCAGGGTGGTGCTAAAGGTCCCGGGGGCTGCAGAGCTCACAGGGATGTTGGATTGGGCTGAGAGATTGCAGCTGGGCTGGGAGGTTTAAACTGTGGGGCAGAATCACCCCTTCCAAGGTGTTAAGCAGAAAGCACCTGATTTTCCCCTTGCATGAATGTGGCTGTCACTTGTCTCTGCCTGCTGCCATAGCCAATTTTAATGGCTGTTCACCTTCTCAGGGCATAGTGAGATCATTTGGAGCCAGAGGGAAAGGGCAGGCACCCTCAGTGGTGTCACTGCTGCCCTGGGGGCTCTCTGGGTGCTGCCAATCCACAGAGCACACATTGGCCACCAGCTTTGCTTCAATGAGATTCTTGGGTACATTTTTACTGATCATAGATGTGCAAGAAAGCTGAGAGTGGTGTATAAAGATCTAGGCAAAATGGGCAGCAGAGTGGGCTCTGTGTTTATAGCTTCATTCTGGTGTGGGAAGGCAGCTGATGATGATGTTTAATCCAGTCTTCATGTTTGAAGTACTGTGTTGAGTCCAGCCTTCCCTTCTAGGAGTCAGTGTGTGAATGAGAATCTCCCCTGTAGTTCATAGAGGGGATTGGGGATAATGAGTCTCTCCCTAACAGGCTTTGTGCCCGCCTTTTGTTCCTTCAATTCAGTAGAAACTGCTGTCAAATGCTGCTCTTGCTTTCTGCTGTTTGCTTTTCACCTTCGAGTTTTGTCTTTGTCATGATCTCGCTTGTTCCCAACCATTCATAGAGCACTTCTAGGGAAACAAAGCATTAAAAATGAATAAAACAAAGAGAGGGGGAAAATCCCAACCCTCTTTGACAAGCCCTTTGAGCTGTCAGGAAAAGCTGTACCAGGGCTGTGTCTGCAGAAGAGCCCTCTTGGAATGAATGTTTTCCATCCATGGTCCCAGTCCAAGTAACAAACAAGAGATGCAATCCCAACTGCTTGGGAAGCGGTAGGGAACAAATCTCATTCCCCACACACTGAGGAGGGCAGAAGCCTGTGACTTGAGGCACAGGTGGAGCATCCCCAGGGTTGTCTTGTTGATGAGGTTGCTTGTTCACACAGGCTCCTTTGTAGATCAAACTGCTTATCTGTGCTTTTAAAGGCTCAGCCCCTCGTGGCCTCTTCTTGCATCTCTGCTCAGCTTTTTTCTCTTTTGCTGTACCTGCTGCTGATGTGCTTTTGTGCCATCCCATCTTCCTCCCTGATCAAATGCCAGGGACACCTTCCTTTGGCAAATGACCTCCTGGAATCCTTTCTGCTGAATGCATATCCTCTCTGTGACTTACTGGTATTGCTTTACCATGGAATAAAAAATGGAAGTATGGTCTGCTCTGCTTTGAAAGAGACAGCTTAGTGGTTTCCAGAGAGTGTGTGTCGATACCAGCCTTTCTGCTGGAGCAGGAGCTGGGTCCTGTAGGGGCTGAGCCCCCTTGGAGACCTGCTGAGCTTGCGCTGCTGCTACTGACACATTGCATGGAGCTGTCCAGGGTTTGCTGGAGGCATCTGACAGGCACTGATAGCAGACTCTGGCACAGACACTGTGTCTGGCACAAGGTTGTGTGAGTGATAGGCTGTGACCTGCCTTCCCCTCCTGGAGGGAGTGCTTCCCACGTGGGGATCCATCAGCGACTGCTGGGGCTGCAGCCTGGGGAAGTGACTTGGATCAGAGGAGCAGTGCAGTGAAGAGGAGAAGGTTAATTTTGGCCATGCAAGGAGCAGACCTTCCCTTCAAACAGCCCAATGCACTGGGGGAAACTGGTTGGTCTTGTGGCTTTGCTCTGCTTCCAGGAAGGAAGTGGGGGAAGCAGCAAATGCTCTGATTTTTGCAGCTCCCCATTCTGACAGGGCCTGAGGAGCCCAGAAGGGGAGAGTTGGTCCCCATGGGCAGCTTTGGCTGCCGTGATGCCTCCTCAGCACCTCTGTCTGCCTGGCCCCCGCTCTTGAGAGCTGCTGACAGGTCTGTGCTCTGTAGGAAACCCTGTGGTTTGCCTTTGGGACCGGTGGCAGACTCAGGGTCAAGGAGATGCAAAATCAGCACAACGAGAAGAGCAAGGAGAGCAGGGGGGAGGCTGCCCTTGCTTTGATCACTGGAAAGGTAAAGCAAAAATAGAGCTTAAAAACCCAGCCAGGCAAAACAGGCTGCAGTGGTGTGCTGATGGCTGTGTTCCCATAAGCTCCTTTCTCCCCCACAGGGGTCAGCCCTGGATGTACAGGCTTCCTCTGGTGGACAATGGGAAGCTGCTTCTTTTAGTTACCCCCTTTTCAAAGGGCCTTGAGCCCAAAATGAGCCGCATCTCTTTAATTATTTATTGGTGTGGCTGAGCCGGCAGCTGGGTCCTGCTCTCCTGTGTTCAGTGGGGCTGGGCTTTTAATCCCTTTAAAGCCAGCGAGTGGGGAAGGGGAGGGTGGACTCTCTGCTCCCCAGGGAAGGAGCTGGTCCGTGCCAGCCATTTATCCAGGCAGCACCAAGTGCTCGTGGAGAGGGTTTGAAATACGGTGGCTGCTCGTAATGAGCTGCTGGTGCCGGCGGATAAATCACCAGCATGATTTAATTATTTAATGCAACCCAGTGCTGGGGATGCTGTTGCTTAATTGGAGGGGAATGCAATAGCGAGGAAGGAGTAGGGCTGAGTCCAAACCTGGCCCGGTGCAATGGGAATGTGTTTGATTCCTGCAGTGTTTTGGGAGCAGGGAGCTGGAGCAGAGGAGGCTGTGCTGCTTGGGTCCACATGGATCTGGGGCACTGGCCTATTAGTGCCTCCAGGGCCACCCAGAGCTTTAGGCTGTCTTGTCCCTTGGATTTTTTTGTGTTCTCGGTGTGCTCAGGTCTTGTCCCAGTCTCTTGTCTGGCTCAGTGGCCAAATGTCGAGGTCCTGGGGTGGGAGGATGCTTCTCCTGCTTGTTCCCACCACGTCCTTGGGGTGGCACCTCAGGAGTCACTGTCTGTGGGAGGCTGTGTCTGCCATGAGACCCCTCCTCCCAGGAGCGACCTGCAGCTGGTTCACTGGCAGCACGGCTTTGCCATTCCTGGCTCTGCCCACTCCCTTCAAGTGGCACTTCAAGGGCTGGAAACTTGCTGGGCTCTGCTGTTTCCTCATCCTCCCAACAGCAGCGTGAAGAATTGAACCACAGCCCAGGAGACCAGCCGGCTTCACACGGTTGATGCCTCCAGCAAAGTCAAACCAGCCGCCGCTTCTGCTGTCCTCTTTGTCCCCTTGAAGGAGGAATCCTCTCTTGAGACAGAGGATCCTACTTTGCCTGGGGCCTGGCCAGCTGCTGTGATGGCTGACAGCTCTCCAGCTGCTTGGAGTCAGGCAAAGAGAATCCCAGAGCCTCTGGCAGGCTTGACCAGTTGTCAGCAGAGGCTCCTGAAACTATGTAGAGCTGCTCCAAGTGCTGCCTGTGGTGTTGCCTCTTGGTATGGGGGATGTAGCTGTTCCCCAGCCATTTGGGCCAGGCAGGGAGAGGGTGTGCACTGGCCAGTCCTGGTCTGACAGCACAGCTGGAGACACTGTGCTATGTCACCTGCTGCTCCTCTTTTCCTTCATGGCCACTCTCATACATCCTGCAAGGGTCCTTCACTTCCAGCACTGGGTGTGAGAAACATCGCTGTGGTCTTGCTGTTGTTGCTGTCTTCCCATCAGCTTTGTGTTTGAATTGAGACATTTCTCTGAGAGTTGAGAGCTTCTCATTCCTGCTCTGATGAGATCACTGATGAGTGAACCAGGCTGCCTCTTCCCCTGGATAGGTTGTGTTTTGCCACATACAGTGGGTGCCCTGGGCTGGAGCTGCCTGGTGTAGGAGTTTGGTAGGAGTTTGAAGGAACAGGAATCATGCTGAGAAGGTTGACTTGCTGTACGAACGTGTTGTGGTTTAACAGCATCTACTGCTAATCCTGGCTCCTAAGAGACACTTCAGGACAGCTATTAGAGCCTCGAGAAGGGCCTTTAAATCACATCATCAGCCACTGGTGAGGATGCATGGCACTGTATACATGCTATTCCTTATCCTGTGGGGAAGGCAGGACCCTTAAGATGTAGGGTCTGAGTTATGTGTTGGAGGTCCCTGAATTGTGTTGCACTTCCCTGCCTCTCAGTCCTGTGAGGACTGTTCTACAGCTGGGAGATTGCTGTAGCTCTTCTCCAAGAGATTTTGGAGCACGGTGCTGTTACAGTTCATGAAAGACTGTGTGGGCGACTGGGCCTCAGTCTGCCTCAGGCTGGGCTTTGTACTGGACTGATCTCCTGCAGGGAATAATGGTTTTTCTGTCCCCTCTGCATTTTGAGGAGGGTTGGCACAGCCCATTTCCACGTGCCTCTCTTGGGAAGAATGGTGTGGGCTTTAATGACTCCCATCAAGGGGAGAGATGTTGGAGACTGAGGGACTGCTCTGTTTTACGTCACTGTGACCCCTCACCCTCTTGCTCTCTGTAGCCCATTGAAAAGCTGGTGGCTCTGCTGAACACCCTTGACAGATGGATTGATGAAACCCCGCCAGTGGATCAACCTTCTCGCTTTGGGAACAAAGCCTTCAGGACCTGGTATGCCAAACTAGACCAGGTGAGCATGTCTGTGCTATGTAGCATTACCTTCAGCTCCCACAGAAGGGCAGTGTGCCCAGCAGGGGTGAGAGAATGGCTCTGTCACTGTGTGGCAGCCAAGCAGCTCACAGAAGAATTGCTCAGATAAGCCTTGAAGGATCCACCTCTTGATATGCATCACTTAGCCCTGACTTGGTGCTGTCTTTTCCTCTTGTGAGAGCATATGGGCCATGTAAATGCTCTTGGCTGGGTCTCCAAGTTCTGGATGAGCCACGAGGGCTGTTGAAGCCCAAGGAATTCCTTTGCTTTGTAAGTGCCCACTGTATCACAAAATGACAGAAAGATGGGGGAAAACTGCTTGAATTCCTTCAGCTCAGAGCACATGCCCTGCACCAAGCTCTGCAGGTGGCACAGCCCCAGTCCCAGCAGAAGTGGCCTTGCAGCTGCTCTGCTGCTCTAGTGGTGCTTTTGTCCTGGAGATGGCTCAGTGGGTAACTGGGTCAATGGGTGTGGGTGTGGAGGCTTTTCTGTCCTACATGGTGTGTGTGGCCTGAGTAGGTCTCAGGACAAGCTCTCCCTGGCTTGTTCCATCTCTGGAGATGACTTCTCCAACGGGAGAATTTGCTCCTCTCTCATGCTGCCTCTGAGCATTGCAGAGCGCCATTGCAGCCCTCACACTGTGACAGCATCTGAGCACAGGGTGCCGTGTCCCTGGGGACTGTGACAGGTCTGTGCTCACCCAGGGGAGTCTTTCGTGTCTTTCAGGAGGCAGAAAAGTTGGTGTCAGCGGTGATTCCCAAGCATTTGGCCGATGCTGCCCCAGAAGTGGCTGTGTACCTGAAGGAATCCGTGGGGAACTCCACTCGCATTGACTATGGCACAGGTACCTGGGCTTGCACACTGGCCAAGGCTGGGTTTGTCGGGAAGGGACCCTTTGGAGTCAGTTGCTGTATTTATTTAAATATATCATTACCACTATTTTTAGTGCCAGCTTGAAATGAACACCTTCCTTCTAGGGCCCCCTCACCCCTCTGCTCTGTGTGGGCTGTGACTGAGAGCTGGGGCTGGGAGCTGTGCTAGAGCTGTGACATCCTTTCACATCTCATCCAAGGAAAGGGGAACCAAGCTGTTCTGGGATGAGCTGTAGGACCTGCTTCACTGCATGCAGCAGTCCTGCAGTAGGCAATTTAAAGGGATAAAATATACTGGCTTGAACTGGAACTAGAGTGAGAACCATGTTCATGTTCAGTGGGAGGTGTCTGTAGAGGGACATTATGATGGTCTGGTGGTCCCTAGAAGGGAATCACTCATTACAGAGGGACTTTGAAATCTGAAAGTAGGAGCACCTGAGGAGATACTGAATTGCAGGTTGAAGTAACCACACAGGCTTCAGTGAGAACTAAATACAGAATAGTCTACATGCTCTGCTCCTCTCTGGAGGATAGGTGTGTCCTCACCAAAAGGCAGCAGAGCAGGATGCTGTGAGTATAAGGAAACATGACTTTGGACTTGGGCAGGGAGAGGAAGAGGAGGCCATGAGTAAAGGCTGAAGGATTGGAGGCTGTGCAGTGCTGGCTGCGGCTCACTGGCACCAGGGGGAGATGTTGTCCTTGGAAAGGGACTCGCTGGATGGGGTTTGGTCAGCTCAGAGAAGGAAATTCAACCTCTCCTCCCATCCCGTGTGTCCCAAGCCGCGGGCCCATGTCCAGACTATGGGTGCATTTTGTTCCTACCCTGGGAGCTGCACCTGTCCATAGTGTGGAGCTGCTGATCTTGTGCTCTCCCTTCTTCCGTGGTCCTTCCCACTAAAAGATGTTTCTGGGTTTGCTGGTTGTTTCTTTTCCTTGCTGTTAGCTGGAGGGCCAAGCTGCAGAGGCTCAGCCTGAGATCCCAGTACCTTCTGGGACAGACTGTTCCTGGCAGTGTCATGGGATCTGCATCCTTCCGACACGGAGATATTTTTGAAGCAGGAGGAAATCTGTTTGCTTGCAGATGTGAGGTTCTCTTGCATCCCCCGAGCAGATGACTCTGCAGTGCTCCACTTCCTCTGCTGTGCCAAGCTCCTGGGAAAGTCCCTGCCTTGCTCCCAGCATGCCCCATTGGAGCTGTTTTTCCTTAATAACTTCTTCTTTTCCCTAAGTTAATGATCACCTTATGAATGTCTAGGAGGTATAATTTGGGTGGGTGCTGCAGGGGGATGAAATATTGTCAGCTCGTGGCATTAACAGTGACAAGAGGTTTGAGAGGGGACCGTGACTGCTGTGATTTCTGAAGAGCTGTTGTGGTGCCCATGGAAAGGTTGTCCTGGGGGCCAGAGACACCTGTGTCATGTCTCTTCATGTCTTTTAACTCCAGGGCATGAAGCTGCATTTGCAGCCTTTCTCTGCTGCCTCTGCAAAATTGGTGTGCTCAGAGTGGATGACCAGATGGCCATTGTCTTCAAAGTGTTTAACAGGTGAGGTAATGGGAAGAGAAGGGCTGGAAGTATTGGGCTGTTTGGGGGGAAGGGTAGAATGGGAAAGCTGAAGACAATTTTAGACAAAATTAGGAGCAGATGTACTTTTTAATGGACTGTACACTGACCCATTATAACTATCTCCAAAAGAGGTGATGGCCCCTTGTCTGTCAGAGGCAGAGTGTCCTTCTGGAAAGTTACTTTAGTGGAGCACAAGTTACTGAGCTCTGTGGGTGAGGCTCTCTGCTTTGTGATAGACAGGAAAATCTGATCAGAGGATCTAACATCTCTTCAGGCATCAAAACCAAAAAATCTATGCAACTGGCAGCCCTCCACTGCTCCTCTAGATGTGTTTCCAGCCCAGGAGGTAGAGTTGATAGTGATGAAACTGGTGGAATGGGTGTTTGGAGTCTGGAGATCTAATCCCAGCCATATCACTGTTTGGTGGCATGGAAACAATTTCCTTCAGTAGTACTTCCAGCTTTAATTTTCCACCTGAAAAGTGGAAGTAGTGATTGCTGTAAGGTAGAAAACTCTGTACTCTTTTGGAAGTTGGTGAAGGGATGCAAAGTGTCAGTGTTTTCAAATAACGGTAGGGATGAGGAAAGATCTGCATCAACATAAGACATCGCAGATAAAATAAACCCGTGCCACTGGATTTCTCTGTGCGTTTGGTGTTAGGTACCATCAGGCTGCTTTCTATGGCAAAGGAGCTGAATATATATTCTGTGAACTGTGCTGTATGTGGGGGTCCTGCTTACAAGTGATAAAGTTGTGTCCTTTCCCAGACTGGTTGTTCTTGTCTTCACATAAGTCAAAGACAGGAGAAGGCCTTGCCTTAACCCTTCCTCTTCTCTTTGGTCTCAGGTACCTGGAAGTGATGCGAAAACTGCAGAAGACCTACAGGATGGAACCTGCTGGCAGCCAGGGCGTGTGGGGCTTGGATGACTTCCAATTCCTGCCTTTCATATGGGGCAGTTCCCAGCTGATAGGTACTAATAAAAATCTTCTTGTGTCCTGGGTTGCCCTCTGCCCCATCTGTCTAGGTTGTAAAGATGATGGGACTTGGGGCTGACTTTTAAATTCAAATATGTCAGATTTGTGTATAATACAGCAGGAGAGTTTGGGGCTTGGATTTTTTTTTTTTTACCTCAGCTTTCCAGATAAAGCTGGTTGGGAGATGGAAGGCTTCCTTGTATAGTACTTCTGTCTTTATTGCAATGGCTGCAATGAAGCTTTTTAAAAGGAGAGTCTTGGTTTTGGTGCTAAAAAATGCAATTCTGCTCTGGGGAGTTTTGTCCCTGCAGAGGCACTGGAGTGGGAGATGAAACAGAAGGGAGAAACTCTGTGCTGCCTTTTAAAGAGCTCTGATGGGAGGATTGTGTTTTTGGGCAAGGGGCAGGACAACATCTGATTGAACTTGGTCTCAGGAGGGGATTGTCATACAGGTTACTTCCTGTTATCTCTTACTCTTTTTAGACCATCCGAGTCTGGAACCTCGGCACTTTGTTGATGAGAAGGTGGTAAATGAAAACCATAAGGACTTCATGTTCCTGGAGTGCATCCTCTTCATTACAGAGGTGAGGAATGGAAGGTTTGTCCCATAGGGACGTTCTCTTGACATTAGATACTTGGCTCTGGCAGTGGTTTTCTCTTCCTCCTTTGCCCGTTTGTTTGCTCTCGTGGAACTGTGCAGATCAACCATTGTTGCATGGCTGAGGTGTTCTCCTTGAATGAGCTGAGACAGGGATGTTGAGAGGAAAGTGTAATTAAGCTGGATGGGCTGTGGATTGTAGTTGAAGGGAGCTGTAACAAGTGCGAACAAATAACCTTGGATCATCACTTGGATCAGTCAGTGGCAGCTTGGATGGAGAAGACTGGTTCCTGCAGATACACTAGGAAGATGAAGTAGAAGCTGGGAAATGACTGGGCTTGCCAAGGCAACCTCCCTTCCCTGCAGGCCTTGGGTGCTGCCTGGCAGCCCTGGGCCTCCCTTTGCTTAGGGCAGGCTCCCAAACCCCTGTGCTGCTCCGTCTCCTCCAGGTTCTACCAAAAGAGTTGCCCATTAAATGCACTTTATTTGCAAGTGACCTGGAGCAGAGGTGGTGCTGAGATTCGCTCATCTGGCAGCACTCTCAGGACTGTTTCTGCTGAGGCACTGCAGGACCCTCGGGAGAGGGGCGGGTGATCCTCAGCTTGTTGGCAGCCATGGGCTGTTTCTCAGTGAGTGAGCTCGTGGCTTACTGTCCTCAGCATCAGTGGAGGATTTGGCTGTGTTTCTCCCAGTTCCCTCACTGCACAGTCTGGACAGGGAGAGCAAGAACTACCTGCTCTGTTGTGGTGAGGGATTTCTTGTCTCGGGCAAGAGGGAGTTGATGAGATTAATTTTGAAGGACAGAGTGTGGTTCCTCCTCTTTGTTCTGTTCACTTTCCCCCCTCCTCGCCTCTCTAATTTAGTGATTAGATGAGAAGAGAGGTTACAGACTATGAACTTAGCCTTTCATGTAGGAAATCTTCATAGGAACCTTTGGCCCAAACCCCAGGAGGTTCTGTGTCAAGTCCTGCTGAATCTGGTAGGGTTTGTTGGTACTCAGCACCTCACAGGGTTTAACCCTTAATGCCAAGATAAATCATATCATGGGTAGTAAAGAGGTGCTGGTGGAAGAGATCAAGATGAGGACAGGAAATCAGGAGCCAAGATGGTCAAAGATTTATTTTAGTTTAGGCCTCTAATATCCAGGCAGTGCACTGACCTGTTAAAAACATACATCTCTTGAAATGTGTGTAGAAGATTCTGCAGTGCCCAGTTGACAGGTGAAGTTTAAAATACCCAGCACCATCCTGCTGCTTCTGCCTGCAGAAAGTCAGCTTTTTAGTAGGCTTTTCAAAGAAGTGATTTGAGTTCCTTTTCCGAACAATTGTTGTGAATCATGGAATTCGGTGTTTCTTCTGAGTTCCCCAGTGCCATCTGGTGGCAAGGAGCCCTCTTGGCCCTCCTGCCGTGAGCTGAAAGGGACGGCAGCAACCTGCATTACCAAATCCGTGGTATATTCAATGCATCTCCATGCGGGTACTGCTTCATTTTTATAAAAATTTTCCTTTTAAAACTTGGGGTTTTTTCCCTCCCAAGCACCCGGGAAGGCTGTGACTGCCACTAGGGGGGGCGAGGCAGCCTCAGTGCCCTCCAAATGCTTTCTCTTCAAAATCAACAACAAAACAAAATAACAGGGAAAAAAGATAGAAGATATTAAAGACTTTGATAAATGAACGATAATATTTTTTTCTGAGCTTGTCATCTAGAAACAGCTCTCCTTTAAAGGTGTTAAACACGTAACAAACACTACAACAGTTCCCATAGTGGGTCTGGTACATTTTGCCAACGTGAGAGCAGGTTTTGTTTCAGACTACAGCTGAGGAAGGTTGTTTTCTGTCAACTGAGAGAATATTCTCTTGAGCAGATACTGTTCTCAGCCCCCAGGTAATGTTTCAGGAATATGAATATACGCTGTTGTGGTGTTTGCCACGTGTGTATTTAAACCTCAGGCTCTTAAAGCAGCAGCAAGATGATGTCCAGACTGAACCCACCACAGCATCCTCCTTAGAGCAGTGCCCAGGCACAGCACTGAATCCTTCATGAGCTGACCTAATGTTGGGAAATCTGCAGGGTGGGTTTGGACCTGAACACATGGTTCTGGAACAGGGTGAGGTTCACAGAGCTGGCTGAGACTCGAGCTGTTCCCCTGCTGCTGCCTTTGCCTGCCAAAGGGGTGTGTGCGGTACCTGAAGGTGTGAGGATGAGGAGGGTTTGGGAGCATCCTTCAGTGCCCACAGCGCAGGGGCTGTGGAGGGCAGTGATTCAGGGCTGCCTCTGTGTGTGCAGAAGAGGGGAGCTGGGTACACCCCAGCTGTTGTGGGGGATCGGTGCACTTGCCCAGATGCTCCTCTGAGAGCTCACGGCAGGCAGCAGGAATTTCAGTTTCAATCTGGCTTCTAAATTTGGGAAGGGAGGGCTCGGGTTTCTGCTGGAAGGGAAGGAGCTGACAGGAAAGCACGGCCTCAGCCGTCCCCCTCCCCCCTACACTGACAGAGGAACCATTTACAAAAGGCCGATTCTCTTGGGAACCGAGAGGCAGGAACGCCGCGTCTGTGAGTAATTTCCTGCTCAATATGGCTGCTCTGACTCACTCCGTTCCCCTGGGGTCACTGCGGGACTGCAGCGCGCTTGCCGCCTCTCGCTCTCCCCCCCAGCTCTCCCTCTTCGCCCTTTGTGGCTGGAAGGAGATGATTTCTTTTTTTGTTCCCCTTTTCATCCCTCTTTTTTTTCCCGCCCCAGCTTGAAACCATAGCCAAGCCATCCCTCGCTGGGCATCCTGGGTGAGGAGGGCCACAGTGGTGGCCGTGCCAGGCGTGAGCGTGGGACTGGCCAGCTGTGCCTGCCTCCTCCGCGCTCTCTGGCTTGGGAAGTGGTGGTGGCTGATGCCAGCTGTGCCCCTGTGAAGGGCGGTGATGCTGGGGGGAGGTTTTGCGTCAAAACTCAGGCAGCCAAACCTCCTGTGTGGAGAGGGGAGGCTCTGATGGAGCTGCCTGTCGCGGAGCTCCCTGGCAGCCGCTGCTTTGGGTGCCCACCGGTGCCAGATCCTGGGCTGGGTGATGTGCCGGCGCTGCCGGGGAGCGCCGTGCTTTGTGTGTGTGCACGTTTCATCTCGTACCCACGAGGGAAGCGTGTGGCGGAGGGGACGGGGAGTGGCTCATCCATCATCCTCCGGCTCACGGGAACCTCCAAGGGGAGGTGGAGATGCACCCGCACTCTCCCAGCACCAGGCAGAGCTGCAGACCCACTTCCTCTGCTGCTCCAGCCCCGAGGCCAGTGGGTTTGAAGCACATCACCCTCCAAGCAGTGGGGTTTTTGGGTCCCCCCCCACCCTCTCCCTCTCTTTCTTTCTCTGCTGCAGGCGGGTGTCACACAGGCATTGCAGAAAGGCAGCAGCATTTTCCCAAAGCAGATTGATTGGCCTTGCTTGCTTGTTTAGTGGGCAGAGAGGTTGTTTTGGAGGCGCTTTTCCCACCCTTTCTCCAGGCCTGTGCATGCGTGGAGGGAAGGGGTTAGCTGTTCAAGCCCCAAGTTGGGAATGAGAGTCCAAGAGATTCCTCTCTCCCCACGCTCCTCTTCAGCGTGAGCTTCGGCATTGTGGTTTCTGATGTCATGGGAACTTCGCTCAGTCAGAGTGGCTGTGTTGTATTTCTTTTTCTCCCTGAGAGTCTGTTTTTGTTTGTGGAGGAGAAGGAGAGACAACTACCCAGGGAATCTACATGTAACTGCCCCTGATTGCAGCTTCCCTCCTGCCCTCCCTCCTCCAAACCCCTCGCCCTGGGAGGAGAAACAGTGGAGTATATAAAAAAAAAAAAATTTAAGGCATATGCTGCAAGCCAGCAGCTCACAGCTCTGGAGCTAGTTTGGAGAGCGTGTCCCCTCTGCTCATGCTTCCCCTAGAGCCCGGATCAACTAGAGGCAGGTGTGAAGTGGGCTGTGGACACAGAGCTGCTGCCAACCTGCACTGCCCTCTGTATTCAGGGAAGGCAGCGACGGTTGTCCGCTGCTGCTTGTTGTTGATCTGAATGGGGAGTGAGTCATTTTCTTGGAAAGCCCAGCAGTGCTGCACTGGGAGGTTTCTGGGTAGAATAGGAACAGCATTGAGCCAAGCTCTACTCGGGGGGAGAACAGGACTTTTGTGGGGCTTTTTTAATACAGTCATTAAAAGGGAGGTGTGCAGAGGGAGGTCTGATTAGGAAAGCGTGGCAGGAAAAGGCTTACTTTTATCAGAGGGGGAGGGGAGTTGGATTGCCACGGCTTCATGTGATGTGGCCACGGCGGGAGGGAGCACGGAGGGAGGGAGGGAAGACGCAGTGAGGTGGCTGGTGCGTGGGTCACTGGGCTTGGTGGGAATGTTTGCTTGGAGAGAGTGTGAGTGTGAGTCACTGCTGGTGCATGAGCTTCCTGGCTGGCCTGGCTCCCTCAGCCCTGTGCTTGGGTCTCTTTCAGATGAAGACAGGCCCCTTTGCTGAGCACTCCAACCAGCTCTGGAACATCAGCGCCGTGCCCTCCTGGTCCAAGGTCAACCAGGGCCTCATCCGCATGTACAAGGCAGAGGTGAGTGCTGTGGGCAGGGGGAGACTGCTCGACCACACACACACCTCCTCTCTTCCACAGCACTGAGAGTCAGCTCTTGTGCTGCACCCGGTGTGGGGACCTCATCACAGCCATTTGTTACTCCTTGCTGACTGTGGCTTGGAAGCCCTTGGCCATTCAGGTGCTGCTGGCTAGAAGGAAGCTCCTGCCTCGTGTTTGCCCCAAAACCAATCCCGAAGTGGCCATTCCTTGCGAACATGACTTTTGCCACGTCTTGTCTTACCATAGTGCAAGTGCAGATCTCCAAATTAGGGCCCATGTCTTGACCTGCTTGTTCTTCTGGTCCTCCACTATTTTACCAGCTAGAGGAGACTTACTTTAAATTACCATCTCATGTTTCAAGAGCCCCAGAGCAGGCTGAATGCTTCCTATTGATTTACCCTTTTCTACAAGTCCCATCCATGCCATGTGCCAACCTGGTGGCCACAGCCACCTCCCTGGTTTGGCAACCCTCCACCCACCAGCTCTGCTGGCGCTGCCCCAGGCTTTCTTGGCGAACCCTGACCTGGAGAACTGGGCAGTTTTGGCTCTGCCTTATCTTCCTTCCTGCTGAAGCTAACCCTGGGCTTGAGGAAGCAGGACAGGAACCACCACATCTGGGCCTCCGGAGGGAATGGGGCTGGCTCTGCAGGATGCACTGGCTGCACTAAAGCGCTGGAGGAGCAGGGATGGTACAACTCCCTCCTGGCACCGGGGGAGACCAGTGATGCCTGAAGAAGTTAATCCCACACCCTGCAGTGCTGCTGGTGTCAGCTGTGCTCCTGTTGGGAGCTGGGACAAACTCCTGTTGCTGGGACACAGGGCTCTGCAGGCAGCTCTGCTCAGGCCCAGTGCACAAAGGGGTTAACTGTGCCGAACGGCCGCTCCCTCCCCCAATCCTTCCTCTGCACTGCACATCCTGTGTTTAGGTTCCAGGCCACATACCTCTCTAATCTGTGAGGTGTCACTCCCAGGCCCGCTGGCTCATTCCGCCCCCAGCTCAGTTTTCCTCCCAGCCTTCAAAGAAGAGAAGTGGGGCTGGGGGACGACCCCCTCACGTGGCTGCTCCTGGGAGGGGTGCTCTGAGCTGCTCCTTGGAGAGGGGTGTCCCTGGGCTGCAGCTCCATCCCAGGGGCTGGAGACACTGCCTGCTGGAAAACCCTGAGCTGGAGGCTAAGGTATGAGAGCTGAGGGGTCTGAAGGGAGGACCACAGCGCTGTGAGTGCCTTTAAAGTGAAACATGAGTCTTCTAAAACCTAGAGCTTCAGTGTGGTCTGCTGCTGCCTCAACAGCCCTGCCGTGGTCCTTCCTTTCCTTTTGCTCAGTTCTTTCACAAGCTGGGTGCTCTCCTGGCATCCCACATTCCCCAGCACGTTCAGGTGCTCCTGCATGGTGCCCCACATGCCCTGTGCCATGGTTGCTCCTACCTGTATGTGGCTGGAGGAGCTTGGCAGTGATGAGCCCACAGTGCAGTGCACACATTCACTGATGTTTTGGGGCCACTGTGTGCTGGCAGATCTACCTGTCCCCTGGCTGGAGACAGCACAGCTCAGGGATCCTCTAGATACTGGGACATTCTTTGGCTCTTCTACGTGCACCCGAGACATGGTCTTTTCTGAAGGTCTTAATCTATTTTGAGTAGCAGGTGACTTTCTGTGTGAAAATGCTGGATCCAGTACTGGTAGTTTTCTAGAAATATCTGAGATGTGTCAAAGGGAGAATGCAAAAACTGCTAGGAAGGGTAATGATATTAATTTAGGCTAAAGTGTAAAAAACATTGAGTCAACCAAAGAGCTTTAAATTTAGTTTTTTTCCTCAAATAATATTTGTAGGTCTTAAAGGACTGATCCTAAAAACATGATCCTTGTGCAGTGTTGTCCTCTCCTGACCTGGCATGGAAACTGTGTTCACCTGGATGGGCAGAGGAGAGGGGGCACTCCTGCTCAGGAGTCCTCAGGGTTCTTTACAATAGATATAATATATCTTTAGATATCATCTGTTCTGGGGAGTTTTCTACCCTGCCGCTGGCTCAGCCAGTTCCTGCCTGGCTTGGGAGATGACAGGGGTGTGGATGTAGACATGGCAGCATGGCTGGGCAAAGCTTTCAGTTATGGTGTGCCTGGCCCTGCATGTTACACCTACATTTGCAGCTAGAGGATCTCTTTGACTGATTTTCTGGGAATGACACAAGGTTAGGAGTCACTGAACCCTCATCCTTTGCAAACTGAATCCATCTGGGTGTTTCAGGCCAGGCACAAAGTCACTGCTGGAGACAAGAGACAAGAGACACTGCTTGTCTCTTTTCTGCTGGCTCCCAGCGTATTTCTGTTCTCTGTGTAGCCTTCACCAATGCAGTCTTTCTGCAATTAGCCACTACCAGCATTAGCAGAAGAGAAGTCAGTAACACCCATCAAGTGCTGGCATGGGTCTTTGTCCAGCTCAAGGCAGGCAGCTTCTGTGACAGAGCCTCGGGCATGTGATGGCAAAGAGAGGGAAGGTTTGGGGTTGTGGTGTCACTTTGTTTAACTGGTGAAGGTGAGAGCAAGATTTCAGGTTTTAGTTGTTTTCGCCTCCCTTCTCCCTGCCCCTCTGATCACCCATTGCAATTAGATCAGGTGAAATCAGACACTCAGCTGGAGGCTCCAGCTCTGTAACATGCCTGGGGTGGCTGAGAAGCACTGGGTGCTGGACGGTGATGACTGGGACTGAGTGGAGGCAGCAGGAGAGGACGGGGTCACCTGCTGGAAACAGACCAGGAAAAATCCCACTTGGTGGGAGTGGGGTAGCCCCCAGACCTAGTTCATTTAAAAAGCACTCCAAAGGCTTTATCTCTTCTCTGTCTCCTCTATGGGATGACTTTAAACAGCTGACAGAAAGCTCAGGTTTGTCTGTGTGTCCAGGAGCTGTGGTCTGGACCCAGGCACTCCAGGGTGGATGAGCAGTAGACTGAAGACAATGTGTCTTCAGCTCTGTGTGTTTATGAAATCCCAAATGTGTCTATTTATAATATAATGGGTGAAGACGTGTTCGCTTGGAAGTCCAAGGGCTTTTCTTATTCTCTCCATCAAAGGCAAGTGAAGAAGTCGACAGAATACAGTGTGGTTAAAGCAGCAGCCTTGATGTTTTTCCCCCGAGCTTGCTTTTGAGTCTCCTGACCTTTCCTTCTCTTCAGTCAGTCAGGAAATACTTTCCATTGTAACTAATCTAGTCCCAGTTCCATCTTTAAAGGTTGGACTTGGTGCATGAATGTACTCCCCAGTTGAGTCCCAAGCAGACTTTCAGTGTGATCAAGATGGTGGCAAGAAGAAATAAACCTGAAATTGGCTAGTGTTGGATACAGTTTCATCCACAGCTGATGCAAGGAGGGCCCTGTCACTTGGTACATCTGATAATCCAGTAAACTTATGCTAGTCCTTCTGGATATAGGAGAAGTTTCTCTGCTTGTCTCTTCTTGAGCTGGTGATCTGTTACATGGAATGGATACCCATTCTTCCCACTGGTGGTAAAGTCTCTTCATCTGGAGCCCAAACCAGTCTGGTCTTTCATGGGACTCCTTGGAGCTAATTGGACTGACATTTCTAGCTGTCAGCATCTCCAGTGTTCATTTCTCTCTGCTCTCCCCTCATGTCCCTGTTACCCAGCCCTGCTTCCTCTGAGAGTTTGTCTAAGTGGTTGTGTGGAGAGATGGCAGCAGCTCTGAGCATTAGGAAGTTTTGAAGGTGACATGCCCTGATGCTCTCAGGACTTGCTTCTCCTTGGTGC
Organism: Falcunculus frontatus; assembly: GCA_013398115.1. NCBI lineage: Eukaryota > Metazoa > Chordata > Aves > Passeriformes > Falcunculus > Falcunculus frontatus. The sequence goes on from VZRV01008784.1 coordinate 233,571, forward strand.
CCTGCCATGGATATTTGTGGGTTTCTGCCGGGCTATTATTCCCCAGGAGTGGATACAGCCGTGCTGTACTTTCACCACCTTCAAACTTGTTTGGCTCCAGTATGCTTGTGCTTGAAACTAGTTGCCTGACCTTTGGCTCCGAAGGGATTACTGTAGGCCTGGGCTTCTGAGCACAAATCCTCCTGCTTGCCTGTGATGACAGCACGGGGGCAGGGTGCCTGTGCCTCAGTCCTGCCTTGGGATGGGAGCTGTCTGCAGCACACAGCTTCCTCCCCAGCCCCAGAGTCCCCCCTGCTGCAGCGAGTCCAATTTGGCCCCATGGAGAGCACAAGACTCCTTCTTATAGGGAGTTGTAACCACATCGTGGCTGGTGAATGCACACTGCTGAGGTCTCTGTGATGGAGTTGAGCCTGCTCTGTGTCCTCTATGAGGTTTGGGCAGTCTGAGTCTTCAGTGACTCAAAAACCAGAGTTCTGAGTGGCTCTGCCAGGCGAGTGCTGGCAAACTCTTGACGTGGTTATGGACCACAGTCCATGACCTTCCTGCTGTTGGGCTGGTGAGTGGAAGGGGCTGTGCCCTCGCAGCCCTGCTCACCCCACATAGAGCCTGTGTGTAGCTGCAGGAAGTAGCTCTGAGCTAATCTGCCTTGTAGTGGACCTATATGACTGACCTGTGATCCATTATTCTGCAATGGGAGGTGGGAATTTCAGGGGTGAGGGGTTGTTGGAAATAGGATCGTATCTTAAACTATGGCAGCAAAATCTCTGGTGCTTGTCCATCAAAGACCTGAGAGTCTGGAATGAGGTTTGGGCAGTGCCTTGCAGCTGCAGAATGGTGCCTCAAACCCAGAGTGTGGGCACTGGCCTGGGAGGGGAAAGCCTCTCTCGGGGAAATCTGCAGTTCTCAGTGTTTGTAGGGTGAAGCTCTTCAAAGACATCAGCTTGAGCAAGGAGAGTGGTGAGGGAGAAGGCTGCTGACATAGACATGCTGCTTCTGCTCATGCTCCAGGCCTGAATTTCAGTAACAAAAAGATTCTGGCTGAAGGGAAGGGGATGGGGTTATGAAGTGCTACTGGCCTGAGAAGCCTGGTTGGAATGTGGGGGGGAGACTTGGGGCTGATTGTCTGCCTTTGTCTGAGCTGAGTGGCCCTGAACTCAGTCTCCTGACCCTGCAGGCAGGATGTGGCTCTGGCTGTGTGTGTAAAGTGGAAATGTCTCCTGAATTCACCTCTCTTTATCTCCCCTCCTGCAGTGCCTGGAGAAGTTTCCTGTGATCCAGCACTTTAAGTTCGGCAGCCTTCTCCCCATCCAGCCTGTGACGTCTTAAGGAGACCGCAGGAGGAGTCGAGGCAGTGGAGGCACAGCGCAGCGCTCTTCCTCCTCCCCTCACCCCCTCCTCACCACTCAGCCCATCCATTCCTGCACATCCTCATTGACAACCACAGATCCAAAGCACTCGCCGGCCTGGCACGGGAGATGGGACCTGGAGCAGCTCCTCCTGCACGTCCTCGCCCTGGGGACGTCTCGCCAGCGGCCGAGCCGGGGCCGTGCTGCTCCGCTGTGCCGCATCCGCGCGACTGCCGGGCATGGGGATGTGTTTGAGCAGGGGCTGCCCTGCAGCAAAGGCTCTCTGCTTTGCTTCCCAAGAGAAAGGGGTGTGGAGGGGAGGAAGGCACGTGTGTGTGTGTTGGGCAGTGGTAACTGCAATTTCCCTTTTGAATTTCATTGGAGTTTCCTGTTGCTGTTTGCTTTGGGAAACCACTGCACGGGGTGAGGTGTGAGCCTGTGCATGTCTATATTAGCCAGCTCTGCCTGCACAGGAGGTCTGAAGTGGGAAAAGGGAGTTGTAGGGAATGTCTGTGAGTTGTGGAAGCCCAGGGTACCTTCTCTCCCTTTTTCTGGGTAAGGAAAGTGCTCTCCTTCCACCTCTTCTGCAAGGTTTCCTGGGTCTTCCTTTCCCACTAGCACCTCTCGGGTGAAGCTGGGAACCTTCTGGGCTGTGGGGGTCTGAGCTGGCTCTGGAGCTGGAGACAAGGTCCCTGGTGGGACCCAGCTCTGTGGGAACAGCTATGCAAAGACACTGCTCAGGCTCCCTCTTAACTGGCACAAACCCTGACACATTCACACACATCCATAACTGGGTCCAACCTGCCCTCTGCACTCCCCGTGCTTTGCTGCCCTGGGGCTGGGCTGGCCTCAGTGGCACAAGGTGACCGTGGTTGCTCCTGCTTGGTCATAAATTGTAGTGACAGCCCCATAGCAAAGGGATTTCCCCACAAAGCAGCACAATCCCCAGCTCTTCAAGGGGGACATCTCTGGAGCACAGGCAGCATGAGGGGGCAGCATGCGGCTTCTCATGCATTTATATACTCGAGCTGGAAATAAAAAGCATAAATAGCTCAGGGCAGCAGGTTATACCTGGAGAAAGCTCTTTCCCTTTGTCCTTCCCTGCTGGTGTTGCTGTGCTGGACCTCAGGCAGAGGGACCACACTTGCAGTGCCACCAGCAGCAGTGTGTTGAAGGCAGGTGGTCTGGATCACACCAGCAGCAGCACTGGAGGGCAGAAAGGGCTAGTGCTGGTTTTGAGATGAGCTGTCTGTCCATAGGTCTTGACCAAGGTGGTGCACAGCTTTGCAGCTGCAGTGGGGATGTTTCTTCTTGGGGTTCCCAGGCTGGGTATGGCAGGGACAGGGCTCTGGACTGGTGTTTGCTGGGGATCAGGAACAGCAGGAATCCTTCCTCTGGCGTTCCTGCAGACCATGGAGGGGCTGCCCCCAGCCAGGCTTCTCAGCTTTTGCTGCTGCACTGCTTTACTGCTGGGGTGGGGGGAAGAAACCTGATTGTGATTTTCTTTTTTTAATTTTATTTTTTCATTATTTTTAACAGACCTACTCATTCCATCTTATAAAGGTTCTTGCAGGCACTCAGGGGAAGGAGAGGAAGAAAAGAGTCTAAGAGGTGGTGAAATGTCCACAGAGCTGAAGCAGAGCTTTCTGGCACTGCAGCTGTCCTGTCTGCTCCTGGCTTGGCCCTGGGCAGGGAATGGGGGACGAGGAGCCTTTGTACTGCCTGAAACAACTCTATAAACTTGTATTTTAAATGAAAATGGAAGACTGGGGTTAAGTCTTGTTTTACTCCTAAGTGGGATGTGTTTTGTCTTGGCTTTCCAAATGGATCCACTCTTGGAATGTTGCTGGAGATCTGTGTGCTTGCTGGGACTTGATGAGTCCATCTTCAGTGGAGCAGTCCGTGCCTGGAGCAGAGACTCATGGTGTCTCCACCTGTGTCCCCTCACGCTGCTGTGTCTTTTGGCAGGTGTCCCCATGCTTTAAATGACTGTGCAGTATCTGGCCAGCAATGGCTGAGCAAAAGTGTCTGGTTTGCTTTATCTGCCCAAGGGTTGGGAAAACATCTCTCCAGGTCGTCATGTGGAAATGAGGCTTCCATGCAAAATGATGGGTGGAAATTCTGACATTGATATGTGGGAGGGACTCCAAGAATGTAGAATACAGCACCAAAAGAGGGTGGAGAGATGCTTCCTTCCCCTGCAGCTGCAGCACTGCTCCCTGGGACAGGGTCCCTGGGCTTGGGACCTGTGGAGGCGGTGGGAGGAGGCTCACGCACAGCTCTGTGTTTGTTGCTTGCCTGAATCTGCCCGTCTGTCCTGCTGGGGATTTTGGGATGTCAATTCTTGTTTGAGTCTTACCAGCCCACTTGGGATGTGCCCCCGTCACGTGGCAGCCACTTGCTTTGCCTCCCTCCTGCTCCCAGTGACATCCCCCACGGGCTCGGCTCCTCTGCCCACGCGTGTGGCAGCACCCAGGGCTGCTCTGTGTCCGAAGCAGCACTTCCCACCTCCCCCTGTGTTGTAGGTTTAATTAAAGTTTCTGTGTTTTGCACTGGTGACTGTGTTGGTCTCTCTCAGACTGGGTTTGCTCCTGCTTTGGGAGCAGAGCCAGCAAAGCCAACGGCTGGAGCCTTCAGCACAGGGAAGAGGCCTTGTGGAGGCACTTGCCATGTCGGTGGTTGACCTCGTGCTTGCACCAACATTGATTCATTATTTAACTGCATAATCAAGTACATCCGGGCTGTCTGTGTGTCCTTCCAAGGTGTCTTTCTGTTGTATTATATGGTTTATTTATTAACTTTTTTGCTGTGTCCACCCCCCATCCCAGCTGGGATTTGGTGGGTAGGTGATGTGCAAAGCCTGATCCCAGGCCAGAAAATACCTCTTGAAGATTAGAGACTCATAACCAAAGGATGTTTGAGCCTTGTTTCTGAGGCAGGGTGAGAACTGGAACCTTTTTCTTCAGATGTTTTTCCTGTCCTGCTGTAGGAGCTGACTCAGGACTTCCAGCATCAGTGTAGTTCAGCAGCTTTGTTGGACTTATAACAGACCTGGATTAAATTAAACCTGGGCCTTCTCATGAGTGGTTAGAGGCAGTGTAGCTGTGCTTAGCAAATGCTCCTTTTCTTGTCTCTGGGTTACATCTTCTCCATCAACACAGGCCAACTGTGTGAGCGCATGTTGCTAAAAGCGGCAGCAGTGTGGAGGGGTGGATGGTGAGCAGAAATGTCATCTTGGATCACAGGTGTTTTCTTTGAAGGCACTTGAATTTGTCTTGAATGTGTCCCTTGGCGAACATGACGTGCAGTGAAGGGGAAGCAGACGTAGCGTGGATTTCTGGCCATCTTCCCCCTCAGCCCACTGACCAAGCCATTTTTTTAAAAATCAGTTCTCAGAGCTGAATCTTTGGGGTTGCCATACGTAGTCCAGTTTGTGTTGCTGTTTAACAGCTGTTGCCTTTGCACGGGGTGTTTTTCACAAATCGCCGTCAGCCTTGCCTTGTCTCTTCCTTCACAGCCCTCCTTTATAAATGATCACTCATGGCAGCCAGTGATGAAGTAAGAGTTGAGTGAAGCAGCCTCACATGGAGCTAGAAGTAACAGAATAAAAAATAGAACTACTCAATGTCATTGTTGCTGTATTAACTTGTCCCTGGTGTGGGGCTCAGTTCCACTGTGCAGTGCTGGGATCCTGCGAGTGAATAAACAAAGCAGGGCCCATAAATCTGAGCGGGCACTTGCCAAGATGAAGACGCACTCTGTACCCCAAGGACCTACTGCTGAACCACACAAGAGCCCTGGACTCTGCGCTGTGTCTGTGCAACTGCACTGGCTTCCTGAGAGGGGGAAGGAGGCAGAAATGGGTCGGAGAAGGTGAAACTGGTTGTTAATGACAACTGCTAAAGTAACCTGAACTCTCCCACTCTCTCTAACCTGAACACGCTGCCAACGTGCTGGTGGAAACCTTGTACGGTTGAGAAGCTCACAAGAATCTTCTTGCTGCTTCAACAAGGACTCTCCTGGCTCAGATGTAGAATTTAACAGGGCTTTTGGAGGTCATTTCATGCTCTAATAGCCAAGAGGAGATATCTTTAACTTTGCTTCCCCTTCGGTGGATGAGCACTCTTCCCATTGACATTGGAGAAATGCCTTGAACATCCTGGGGACACACAGGGTCTTGTAAAATTGTGCCAAACTTCAAACTAGGATGAGCCAACTTGCAAAAGGGCTGTCTCCATCTCAGATTCAGTGGGGGCTGAACCATGATGGGCATCATCAACTTGGAGATAGGCTCATTCTGAGGAGCACAAGGCTGTGAGCAGGTTTTGGAGGTTAGAAAAGGCTTTTCAGGGGGTGGAGTGGTTGCTTCTGCTTGCTATAAAAAGCCTGGGCTTGGAAATGTCTACATGGGCCAGCTCTACGCAGGGCATTAATGCAGTTGTTGCTAAAATTGGAACGAGTCCCTCCCCGTGTTCCCAGTTGCAACTGTAACACAGATAATAAATAACATCGAAATCCCACATTAGAATTTGGGCTCCTTAATGCTCGGTGTGGTCACACCCATGGAAACAAAAACTCCTCAGGAGGGGGGTCCTGTAGGAGTGGTGCTGCAGGGCCCCGACCCAACAGGAACCAAAGTGTGGGGTTAAATCCTCCTGAGCACATTTTCCTTCCTTTTAGAAAGAAGATTAAGGTTTTGCTGACCCTATAAATGGAGAAAGGAGAGAAAGCAGAGGATCAGTTCTTTATAGCTTCTCCCGTGTTTTAAGGCACCTGGGAGAGATAAACCCAAGTAGACTGCACTGGACAAGTCAAGGTACCCAGATTTTCTGTTTGGATGTGAAATCCTCCCACTTTTATGTGTGGAAATGGGTTTTTTTTTTTGAGATGGTGAAGTATATGATGCTGGACACCAGCACTACAGTCTGACAGCTGTAGGGTAGACACAAAACTTCAGGCTTCAGGTGCTGGTGCTGCTAAAGGATATCTGTGTTCTACTGTGACTAAAAGAGCAAAGCATGACAATATCCCTAAGACTTTATGTGTCCTATGATGATACAAACTCTAGAAAAATGACTGGTGTGGTGGTTAGAAATTCCAGCTAGATTGTAAGATACTAGAGTGTATTCTTTTATCGGGTACTGGCTGATCAGTGGAAGTGACTGCTCTGCAGAGGGCCTTACTTTTCCATGTTTAGCGCATATACCTTTAAAAATATTAGTTTAGGTGTTACATACCCCCTTTGAAAAAATTCCCTTGTAGGCAAGAATAAAACTTACAAAAAGGCTGTTACAGAGATCATCAACTCTCTATTAGATAGCTTGGAATATGCTCCACTAGCACCAGAGTTTAGTCTTCTCCAAATTACTGTAGAGGATTTGACTGTATCTTGCTGATCCATCCACATTTTAATTTCCTCTGCACGGATACATATTGCAGGATGCTGGAAATCCCCAAGCCCACTGGAGCTGCAAGACTGGATGTTTCATCCTGTAACACCAATAAAATGTTAATGCATACTAATAGCAACAGCAAAGGGGTTTATGGAGTGAGCTTGGAAGTATTTTATAATTGGTAGGGTATCTGTGTCACAGAGAATTTGGGGTTAGAGCCATCAAGTGTTGCACTTTGTCAACACAGGAAAAGAAAAACCCTCAAATATACCTCAAACCTACTAGTTTTTATAATTAAAGGGGAAATGTGGGAGAGGAATCTCTGGGGAGAGAGTCAAACATAAATTTCATATACATGAGAGAGCTGCCACTGGTTGGGATGGATTTGGGATCGGTGGGTTCAGTTGCCTGCTCTACATGGAGCCCCACTGTGACCTTACCTGAGGACACTGCCTCCCTTTCCCACATGGAGACCAAGGATAAAAACCCCATCCTGCTGTACAAACCCGGTGAATCTGGGAATGAGGTGACAGAAATACATCAATAAGATGAAGTCTGGGGAGCTGGGCATGGGTTGGCTTCCAGCAGCTCCTTGTGTGTCCCATCTGCCCAACCTGCTGGTGTGGTCCTATTTACTGCAACCTGAGGTACCAAATCAAGGAAAATTTGAAACTGGGCTCAGAGGGACTAGATTTCCTCCCTCTTGCAGCATTTCCATCTTCCAGTCTTTGGTTGCACCCCTTATCCTGCCTATCCCAAACACGCATCTGGATGCTCTGGTCACTGCCTGTTGTTGTGATGAGGATCATGGGACAAAGAAAGGAGATCACACCCTATCCAGAGAACTGTGTGGGAATTGCTGATCCTCCCTGGCTGGCACTTGTCTCCCCTTCTTCTCCTCCCTCTGGACTGAAGCATGTGGTCTTCATGATCCGTGGGCAGAAGGAGAAGAGCTGGATGGCCACAGCGCTGCTTGTTTTAATAGATGTGCTCCAAAACCTGAGGATTTTCCAGAATCAACAGATCCCGAGCGCAGCTTTAAGCCAGAGGCACTGCCTGACCCTGCAGGCACTGGCAGGCCGAGCTGAAGGAGCTCTGGATATAAGTGCTCCTGAAACAACCTAAGGCTGAATTAATCCAGTGATAACTCCAGGGGGAGAAACTGGAGGCTCCATCCTCCCTCTCATCTCTCGTGTGACTGAGCCGAGGTCACAGCACCACGGAGCCTGGGGTTTCCATGTCCCGGCTCCTGGGGCTTTTCAGCTGTGTCCTTGGCTTCTGGTTCATGTGGGAGTGGAAGAGCCGGGATGCTCATGGTGCTGTGGGGACCACAAGCTACAGGGACATGGGTGATGGAAGAGAGCAGACACAAAGCCTGGATGTGGGGGTTCTCCTCTGGCCCTGAGAGTTCCTCAGACACCCTGGGTGCTGCTTTACCCCTGCGCAGGGTCATCCCACATCCCAACCTGAGTCCTGCTGGAAGCTGTCTGCAGAGCTTTCCCTTGCCTCACACCAGCATAGGGCTGGTGAGGGTGAAACCTGTCCCTTTGCAGGTGTTTTGGGCTGGTGTTTGCTCTCCAGCACCAAAGCAAACAGAAGGGTGAGTTTCTGGAATGCCCTTCCCTGAGCTGTGCATCCGACCAGCCCTGGCTCTCTGCTGGGGGGGAATTCATTGGAATATCCCCGAATCCTGAGCACTCTCTGCCAGGCGGGCAGCACTGGGCTGTGCTGGCAGCTGCGAGAGGAGGAGGAGGAGGAGGAGGAGGAGGAGGAAAAGGAGGAGGAGGAGTGGGCATGGGCAATGGTTGGTGTTTTGTTCATCCTCACCAGGGAGAAGAGGAGAAACAAAAGCAGGAGCAGCGCCGGGCACCGGGCTGGCTGGGCGAGGAGGAGACAAAAATAATTGTGCAGAATTTCATCAGGGAGCTTGAAAAAGGGCGATTTTGTGAGCAGTCACCTCTCAGCACAGAACTTCCCTGTCTCCAATTTCAAAATTCCGTTCACATCAACATCCACTTTCATGTTGCAAAACCTGGGGAAAAAGGGAGGGAAAAAAATACAGCTTCACACGTTTCAATGCAAAAGTCTCATTTTGGTGAGGAAAAGAGAGAGAAAGCACTGCTTTGGGGGTTGTTTATTAGAAATCAAGCTCCCAGAATGGAAGTGTGGAAATAATCAGGGACCTGAGGCAGGTGGGGTTGCCCCAAAACTGCTGCTGTCTGTTGGGATTGAGCCTAGTGGGGCCATGAAGTGGCTGCTGGAGCTTCCCTCATGGAAGGTGGGAGCAGGGGCACGGTGCAGATGCTGTGCTCTGGTACGTAGGAGTCCTCATGAGTTTGGGACAACAGGTATGGGGGGAAAGTGGTCCGATGGGGGACCTGCAAGCCAGGCAAGAAGGGGCAGCTTCAGTCCCGGAAAAGGGAGGAAGATTGCAGTGAGCAGGAATGGTCCACAGCAGTGTCATGGATGTGGGAGTTTGACAGGGAAAACCCTTCTCCCTCCTCTGGGCAGAAGCACAGATGGGGTTAATGCTCAGTCTCATTCCCTGCAGGTGTGGGGCAGGTGATTCTGCTCAGCTGGACCAGTGATGGGGCCAGGAGTGAGGATAACAGCAGGCTTTGGTTGGGGCTTTCCCCCTTTGTGCTCTGTTCTAGGACCTGGAGTCAGTCAGTGTTTTCCCTGAGGAAAAGGAGCCAGAGCAGCTCTGCCTGTCCTCTGCTTCTGGGCCTGACCATCTCCTTCACTCCATGCCAACCTCCATGTACTGTTTGGCATTGGCAGAGATCTTGGATGAAGTTTCTGTCTGCCTGGCATAGAAATCCCCAAGAGTGACTCTGATGGAAATGTCTTTTGCCCTGAGGAGCAGCTGGAGAAGCCCTTAGCCTCCAAGGGTCTTGATCAGCAGTGCTGCAGAGCAGCCCCAGGTCCCTCTGCAGGTGACCAGGACCAGCAGTGACACCAGGGGAGCCAGTGCCTAGGAGAGCAGGTGAGCCCACCACTGCCTTATGGATTTTGCTTGGCTGAGCTGTGTAAGTCTCAATGTGTAGCAGTTAGTGTCTGGTTTTCCCCATTTCCCAGCTTGTGGGGGCACCAGGTCCTTCTCTGCAGACCCCTCATTGTGTTTCTGTGATGGAAAGGTGGCTGAGGGGGGTCTGTGCACCCCAACTTTGCTGCAGAGCTCTGCCCAGCTTGTGTCTCTGGGGTGCCAGTAAACCCCCAAATCATTTGCCATCCGTGTGTTCTGAATGCTGAGGGAGGTTTTTTGCTTCTGCTGTACAACTGAGCTCCTCGTGCGTCGATGGTGGTGGCAGAGTGTTGCTGAGATGGCTGCTCTGTGCTTAGTGGCTACTGCTTCTGTGCAAAGTGCTTTTTACTCTAATTTTTCTATTGTGCTGTTTTTGCTGTTCAATGTGAGGGACAGCAGCTTCTGCCACACAACAGCCTTCTCTTAACTTTCCAACTGTGTGCTGCTAAATCCAGGGCAGGCTTAACTCAAGGCGCAACATTAATCATCAAATCTATAAGCAGGATATAGAAAGGCCAAGTGTGAATAATTACTGCTCAGGTGCTAATTATCTGGGCCCAGACCAAACCCAACATATTAAACAGCCCGCTAACAGCAGCAGCCTCTTGACCACATTGCTGGATCCCCTATTCCTCTCCTACTGCTCTCTCTGCAGGGGACTCATGCAAACATCTGCTAACACGTGCAGATCCCAAAATATTCTTCTGCTCATTCGTGTTTAAGCTGGGGAGATGAGATGGGAGGGATCTGACTCAAAATCAACAGATGGAAGGAAGGATAGACAGATCCTGCGCTGTGTTCTGCAGAGCACAAAGTTGCTCTTCTGGGGATGGGCTGTTGGGACTGGATATGGGCTTGTTCTTGGCACTTGTGGTTTAGGAGGACATGGAGCTGCTCCAGCTGTGGGTCAGCACCTGGGAATTGGTGCTTGGCCCATGGTATGAGGGTGGGTTTTTCTCGGGTGAGTGCCCAACCTCCCCCTGAGAGCTGGGGGTGAGCTGGGCTGGCAGTCTGGGAGATGAGAGGGTCAGTTCTCCATCACTGTGTCCATCCTTGTCTCTCCTGGTGAGGACAGACCTGTTGGATGTGCAGTGACATCCTCCTCCAGGCTGGGCTGCTTCAGTGGCATGAGGACTTGGCTGAACCGCTGGCTTTGGCACAGGGCTTGATCTATGACTCCCTAATGCCAGACCTGAGCCCTCCAAGTGCCCGTGGGGTGTTGGTGGTGCAGGGCAGAGCCCTGTGACCAGTGGATGCTGAGTTTGTGCAGATCCTCTGCTGTTGATGAGCCCAGCCCTGCAGCCACCTCTGCAATTGGGTCAGGGAAATCAAGCGAGATCTGGACCCTCCAAAGTTCTACAGGCAGCTGCCAGGTGCCTTCTGCCCTTCCTGCCTGCTCTGCTGAGGGTGGCTCTCGGGAAGAGCGGGACGGGCTCAGGCGTGGCTCCAGCCTCGGGTTGAATTTCTGCCTCTGTTACCGGAGGCAGCATCTCTGCCCGGGGTTAGGGTGACTCTTCCCCCAGACCAACGGGGTTCAGTGTGGTGACACTGAGGACGCCACAAGCACCGGATCTGCTTGTGGAGAGCATTTTGCACTGGGAAGGGAAAGCCACAGCTGTCTCGCAGCTGGCAGAGCGAGTGGTTTGTGCACAGAGCCGGCTCCCTCTGCCGTGGCACGGTGCAGGACTCCCCTGGCTCCCCTCACTCTCCCCATCTCCCGCCGTTCTGTGCCAGCCACACTCCACCTGTCCCTTCCAGAGGACTCCTCTGTGCCTTGTTCCCGCTCCAGGGCTGCCGGGCACAAAATGCTGGCGACGCCTGTTCACCCTCAGCCGGGAGAGCACTAAGGGGAGAGAGGATATGGAAGGAATTTTAGGGTCAAACTCTTTAGCATCAGATAAAGGTGGGGCAGTCCTGGGACACGTTGGACCGTGCTAGGGGCAGAGCTGGCGTGGGGACAGGCGCTGACATGAGAGCAGAGCTCACGGCTGGGCTGGGGGGGTGCGGCAGTGGCAGCTAAGCTCCCTCAGATTTTGGGTCCTCCACCCTGCTCCAGCCCATCTGTTCTGCATCTCTCACCGGAGCCAGGGACCGGACGGATGAGGGGTGAGGTGGTGGGTGCCTACCGGGGTGTTGGGGGGGCACAGCCCTCTTCTCCGCAGCACCCAGGGGGTTCAGCCGACTTGTGAAGGGATCAAAACATTTTGAGCCTGGAAGACGAGGAGCGTCTGCGAGGGTGAGGATGGGCTTGTGTTGGGGGGTGCAACCTTCCCCTGTCACCTCCCTTCTAGCCTGAATGCTTCTGCCATCATGATTAATTTATCAGGTACTTATGAATATGCAGATGAGACTCTGGTTTCCAGGCTCTGCTTTCAGGAGAGGCTGTGATGGGCTTTCTGCTGCTGCCGCCTTCGTAAGAAGAGAAATGTCATGTACCAGCGTTTAAAATAAATAAATAACTGCGCCACCGAGAGCGTGAGTCTTCGCGGCTCCGCGGAGCTGTGGGATCTCCTCATTCCTCAGTGCCAGGGATTTTTGAGTGTCCCTGTGGCATATGCACCCCGACTCCCCCTCCCCGCGTGTGTACCGGTGATGCGGAGGCGTCTTTGCCAATTCCAGCCTTTGAAACCTTGACTGAAGCCCCAGAAACTTCCACTGTGAAGGCGGGAGAGAGCTGGCTTCCCGCGGGAGAGGGGAGATTTGGAGGGACAGGGAGATTTGGGGTGGTGGACTCCTGCAGGAACGGGGGTTTCTCCTGCTGATGGTCCCTTTATCACTGGAAACCCCGAGGTCTGGGAGATGGAGAGCGGTTTGGGAGGGTGATGAATGTATGCATGTGGCTGTTGGGCTAAAGAGAGCTCTCCCCTCTCTGGCTGGGCTGCCTGGAGCAGGGGCTGTGGGAAAAGGATTTGGGTTTAAGATTCAGCAGCCGGCTGCGCTGACCTGTAGGCATCCGCAGAAGCACCTGGGTTTTGAAACTTCCCCCAAATACTGTGTGCAGCAGCCAGGGCTATGGATGCAGGAGCTGCTGCTTTTGCTAATCCCACTGCCGGGGCGCCTCTCCAGCCGCCTCCGTGCCGGGGAGCCTCGACTCCAGGGGCAACGGAGCAGGATGGGGCCGGTGGAGGCGCCGGAGGTCCCGGCCCAAGGGGCCGGGGCAGGGAGGGGGTTTCTCCACTGCCCCATGGATTAATTTCCCCTGGTCAAAGCATCCGGCTCTGGTTTCGCAGAGCGCTAGTGCGCTCAGCAGTGCTCCCGCAGTGCCTCTGCGCCTGGGCAGGGGGTTACAGGGCTTATATTTTCAATTGTAATTTTTTTTGAGGGGAGGCTGTTTGGAGGATCAGCAGGGGAGGGGAGCGGCGCTCAGCCCCGCGGCGTCCTGAGCGGGACAGGGCTGCCCGGGGGCAGCAGCACCGGGGGCTGGGGACAACGCTGCCTTCCTTGTCCCTTCCTCTGCCCCACGATGGGGTCGGGGCTGCTGCCCCCTCCCTCCCCGTTCCCCCGGCCTCGCTCGGCGCTGCGGGTCCCGCGGCTGGCGCCAGGGGGCGCTGCGGGCGCGGGGCGCGGAGCGGGGGCGCAGCCGGGCCGGGGGCTCCGCGCTCCGGCTCCTCTGCGGCTGCGACCCCCCACCGCAACCCCTCCCCGCTCCGCAATCCCATGGTTTCGGTCTCTCGGCCCCGAAGGAGGGAAGGTTGCGCTCCNTGGGTCCAGGGGATGCCAGGGGTGCGGGGGCAGAGGGATGGTTCTATCTGAGGGATTTGCGCTGCGTGCTAGAAACTGCGAGTTGTGAGCAGGGTTAAAAGAAATAAAAATTCTCCCTTCCTGAGGTGGCCGGGGGGTGTTGAGGGGGTGCCGAGCGGCCCCGGCTCGTTCCTGTGGGGTAAAGGAGGGGAGGAGAAAAATATACACACAAAAAGGGGGAAAAAAGGAAAACCCGCCCGCACCACCCAGCGGCCCTGCGCGGGGATAACAAACTCCAACTTAAAAAAAACTTCCGAGCGCGTCGGGGGGCGCGCAGGCGGCGGCGCTGCCCAGGTGCGGGTCGAGGCAGGGGCGGGGGGTCCGGGCTGCTCCCCCCGCCGCGGAGCGCGGGGAGGGGACTCGAGCCCCGGCCCCTTCCCCACCTGGGACTCGCTTTGCGAGGCTCAGTCAGACCCAAGGGGGAGCTTTTGTTGCACCCTGGCAGCCGGGGGGGCTGCGGGTGTGTGTGTGGGGAGAGGGTGAATCGGGATGGTGTTGGGGAGGAGACAAAGGGGTTTTTCCGGGGCCGGGGGGACACACAGGGGAGTGTCGGAGTTTCGGCAAAGGCTCCCCTGTGCAGTGGGGAAGCGGTGGCTCAGGAGAGGGGCTTCAGTGGGCTGCGGGGTGAAGGAAAGCAAGGGCACAGCAACTTTATAATCGACTTTTTATTAAGATTATAAATTTAAACAAATCTGAACAGTTTTACCCGGTGATATACAATTCCATATGCACAAAAATACAGGCTTACAAACAAAGAAAAAGGAGCAGGAAAAAAAAAGAAGACCCCAACAGACCGTTTGGCAAAGCATCCTCAGTTACATACAGTGCTGATCCCGTGAAGTTGGGAGTGGGCAAAAAGAAGAGGAGGGGACGACGACCAGAAAATCCACCTTTTTACAACAAAAGGTTTTTCTTTAAAAAAATAATGTAAAAAAAAATAAAAAATCAAGAGACTCTACAGGAGACAATCTCTTCACAAGACCAAACAATGCTGGTTTTATGATTGGGAAGGCTGAAACCAGAACAGTTAAACTTAAGGGAAAAAAAAAAAAAAAGAGAGGGGGGAAAAAGAAAAAAAAGAGACCCGACACACACACTGGAGACGTGAGTCGTGTTACACGGTTACCTGCGGCATCACAAGCACACACCGAGGCGGAGGCTCTGGGCTGCCGGGGATGGCTCGCCCCCTCCCCGGCGTGGCGGGATGCAGCCCGGAGGGACCCCCGGCCCCTGTTTTTCCCCTTCCCACCCTCCCCAAATTCAGCTCTCAGAACCCTCCAGCGCTCCCCTGGCACAAGCGGTGGGAAGAAGTCACATCGCACACGTTTCTTGTGGGAGGAAAGTTGAAATGTTTTCATTTCTGCCTTTTTTTCTTTTAAATATAGAAAGAAACGCACAAAAGCGACGGGGTAGCAGCGCCTTTCCCCTGTCCGCACCCTGAAACGCGCCGAGCCGGGGGCGGTGGGACCCGCGGGGCGGCCCGGGGCGGGGAGCGGGACCGGGGGCGCCCCCGCCGCGGGGTCCCGGGGCCGGTCCCGGCTCTCACGTGGCGCTACCGGCCGCCAGCACCGGCCCCGGGAAACGCGCCGCGAAGAGAACCCGAGCGGACACAAAGAGGATTATTTAAATAGGTGCTTCGTTGTTGTTTTGTTTTGTTTTCGTTTGTTTGCTTGTTTTTGTTTTTTTTTCTCTCATCTCTGCCAAAATAAAGTCCCAAGATCTTAGATTTTTTTTTCTTTATTGAACAATT
>VZRV01008784.1:250052-284046 GCA_013398115.1 Falcunculus frontatus
CCTCCGCGCGCTCCCGCCCGCCCCGCCCACCCGCGCGCTGACCCCCCGCATCCGCCCGTACCTGTCGCGCGGAGACACTGAACGCCCGCCCGGCCGGCCCCCGCCTTTTATACCGCAGCGCCGGCCCCCCGGGCCCCGCCCCCCGGGGCAGGCGCTACCAATGGAAAGGCGGCGGGCGGCTTGACGGGCGGACGGCGCGGCCAATAGGAGCGAGGCGGGCCCCTCGTGCCGTTCAAATGGTGTCAGGCGCGGCGCGGCCCGTGAGGGCGGCGGGGGCTTGGCCGAGCTGGGCGGGGGGCACCGAGGGTACCGGAGGTCCCGTCCGAGCGGCGGCGGAGCCGGGGCGCAGCCTCCCTGTGCTGCTGCCCTCGCACAGGTGAGTGGGGGGCGGTGCCGGTCCCGGTGGGCGGTCCCGAGCAGCCGCGGGGGCGGGGGCGCGGCACGCCCCGCCCCGTCCCGCCCTGTGAGACCCCCGGGCACCGCGTATCCTCAGCAGGACTCTCGGTGGTCCCGTCACTCTCTGTGAATCCCATCCCCGGGGGTTCGGGGGGGATGCCCCGCTCCGTTTTAGGCTGTCCTAACCCCTGGAGTTGCCGGTTCGGGTGCTGGCGGCATCCCAGCACTGCCGGGTCCACCCGCGCCCCAACAGCCCCCAGCAGGGACACCCCTTGTCCTGCCTGGAGAGCTCCCGCCATACCCTGCGTTTGGAGGGGAGTCAGGGCTTTCCCCCGACGTGGGGGCAGGACTGTGGATCAGTCACTCCTCACAAAGTGCCCCAATCAGACCTGGTTTTCCCCCAAAGGGAGAGCAGGACCGCGCTCGGGTTAATTATGGGCTAATTAAGGCCTTTCGTCCCGCCCTGGGGCACACGGCAGCGCTGGATCTGCAGGGCAGCGCGGCCCCTGCTCTTCTTCACAGAAGGGTGAGAGGGGAGGGGTTCGGATTGGTCCCTGTGGGGTTAGGGACTGCAGAGGTGGGTTTAGGGGATGCAGAGACTCGGGGGTGGGTTTAGGGGATGCAGAGACTCAGGGGTGTCCCCACATATGTTGCTTAAAAGCCCCAGTCACCGAGAGACCCAACCACCGCACCTGGAGAGCATCAGCACCCACGGAAGCTGGTGACACCGTAGAGCAGCAGCCCTTGTTCACCAGCTAACAGCTGGGGGGCTCAGGGCAGGAGGCTGCAGTGTCTGGGTGGGAGATAGGGCTGTGAGCCAGGTAGACAGGAAGGGACTGCAGTGCTAGGGCAATGGGAGCTGCTTCTGAAATGGCATCTTTTGTAGAAAGCAGAAGGTAGGTGAGAGATGAGGGGGTTTCCCCACCCACTGCAGAGGTCCTCCAGGCTGGGTGCCTGCCTTGGGGTCACCCTGGCATATGTACCTTAGCAGCAGCTATGGGCAGCCTCATGTCTGTGCATTGTGGGGAGCCCATTGGAAAGAAAACCTCTGAAGCCCTTGCTCCTGCTGTGCAGCCCAAACTCCAAACCACTGGGGCAGTGACACAAGGTGATCACCGGGGTCATCAGCTCACTGCGCAAAACCTGGGCTCTATGGAGGGTTTTGAGGGGGACGCTTGAAGGCTTTTCTTGTTTCCTGGCCTGGCTGTATTCTGCTGGCTCAGCTTGACCATGTTCTCCACTCAAGGGAATGGGAGCAGGCCCAGCACCATGGAGGATTTTGTTCCTGTGGAAGAGTGGCTGGGGCAGCAGCTGGGCTGGGGCAGCTCATTTCTTCCTGAGGGGCAGCTGGCTAAGTCCTGCATGCTCATGGAGCAACCTTCTCCACAATCTGCCTTCAGCCACGCAAACTGGGGTCAATGACACTGTGTTCATTCCCAAGCCCTTGTAGGATGCTCTTGTTCCTTGTTCATAACGTAAAAAGTGACCACAACCCCGTCCAAAGGGATGGCTGTAGCTCAGGGCAGTGGGTACGAGCAGCATTGGAGATGGGGGGGTTATGCTGTGTCCGTCCTCTCCTCCACCAGTCTCTCTCCCTTGCAATTCTCCCTAGCTGCAAGTTGGCTTTTCCAGGGCTGTGGCTGCACAGCAGCTGGAGGTCCAGGAGGTGATAACTGGAGCTGGTCTGTGCAGATACTATGGGGTGCAGCAGGACTGGGGTTTGGGCACATTGCATAGACCAGTCGTGAGCTTTGGGTGCTTTGGTGCCTTGAGCTAGGTCTTGCTGCTGCTCAGCGAAATCAAAGGCTCTGCCATCATGGGCTGTTGGGGTTGGTGCTTGTGGACTGAGCCCCAGCTGCAGCTCTGCAGCATTTTCTCTGTCCTCATGGGCACTGGGGAACCAGGGCAGTGAGTGCTGCTGCTGCCAACCTGTGCCACATCCTCCACCCAGCCAGCACAGGCAGTGATTTCTTCTCCTGCTCAGCTGGTGTTTGCTGCTCTCTGGCCCATCTCCAGCTGTAAAACTCCAGCCTAGGTGGTCCAGGCAAAGAGCTTGAATTGCCCATTGGCCGACTGCGATGGGGTGGCTTGGGCAGTGTGGATGGTGCCAGGCACAAAGCATTGCCCTGGCAGACACCCTCTGCCTCGAGCTCCTGCTCACCTTCCTGCCTACAACCCGAGCGTGGCCTCAGGACACTGCCCAGTCCTGGCCCTCTGCTTTTTAATCATCGAGCGGCCTTGCTGGCCTCGAGTTGTGGATTTCAGTGAAGGGTCAGGTGGATTTTGCAGAGCTTTGCTTGCAGCAGTGCTGGGTTTATGGAGGTGCAGAGGGTGGTGCATCCTCAGGGCTGGTTGGGCATCACGGGGCAGCCCTGGATGCAGGAGCTGCTGCTGTCTCTGGCTCTCAGAGAAGTGCCCTCTGCTGTAACTGCCTGAGAAGCTTCGTGGCACCAGGAAAACCCGAGAGCACAGCAGGAGCTTCTAGGAGATGAAGACTGAATTAAAACTTTAATCTTATTTAGACTCTGGGTAATTAATATAAAGGCTATAAAATGTGGGCCTGATCCTCGCGCTGACTGCCGGGCACCGTGCTGCGGCCGGCGGGGCCGTGGCAGCTGCAGGCTGGCTCTCCTCCCCGGCTGGCTCTCCTGGCAGGTGCCAGTGTTTTGTTTGCAGACACGGTGGCTTTAATCCTGGAGCAGGGACGGGCTGTGCGCTGCGAGAGCCACGCTGCTTCAGTTTGGCCTGTGAACTCCAAAATCTCCCAGAGACAGGAATCTGGCTGATACCTGTCTTGGCACACGACTGTAAGCTCTGCTTTTCTAAAGAGGATAATGAGTCCTGTCCATTTTCTGGCTCTGCAGCAGCAAGGTGCGGCAGGATGGGTTTGGTGCTTGCCTTTCTCAGGAAAACCTGTGTGTCCTGTCCAGCATCCCTATTCCCTGGTGTTGGGGTTTGGGTGCCCTTTCCATGGGCAAGCGCCCTAAGGACCCTACTGCTGTAGTGGACAGTTCATGTAAAACCATCTTGGTTAAATGTAATTCCAGCTTTTACCTTGCTGGTTTTTATATGGTGAGAATCATTTCCCCAGAGAAGAAGAGGATGGGCCCAGGATTTGCTCTCTGGAGGGCTGAGCTACGCATTTCCTGGTGTAGATGATGCTGGTCCTGGGGACTGCCTGTGATGTGGGCGCTGTGGGGCTGCTCCTGGGCTGGGGATGGTGCAGCAGTACCACATCTGGTCTGGCCCTGCTGATGTCCTGGTGCCAGGGCCGGTTTCGCAGCCGTCGATCCTGCAGTGGGCTCCAGCAGCAAAACCTGGCGGTCCACTGCTCTCAGCTGCAGAGTAAACAAGCTGGCAAGAGAAACCATTTTGCTTCAGCTAGTAGGAGAAACCCTTTTTAGGTAGCACTTCCAACTGGCAGTGCTCTCCTTCATTAACCCCCTCCTTCCCTTTCCAATGAAACGTGAATTTGCAGCGATTGGAGATCAGGTGCTTGCCAGTGCAGCTTTGCCACCCAGAGCAACGAACACAGACGTGAATTTACTGCTTGATCTCATAATTTCAGTGCAATTAGACTGGCTGCTATAAAGCAATTTCCCCTTGAGCCTCAGAGTCCTGGGCCTGGGCACTGCCCAGCTTTTCTCAGACAGGGAAAGGGAGGCCTTTGGGTATTGGCTGAAACACGAGGTTTTTTGGGTGCACCTGGAACCTGACTCCCTGGAGATGTGTCTATGAGCTGGAGCTGCGGGTGCCTGGCATGTCTGAAAAGGAGCCTGCTTTTCAGGCTTACTTATTACAAGTCAGGCACCCAAAGCTGGTGGGAAAACAAGCCAGAACAAGGTTTTCAGGCTGAGCTCTTGGAGCAGAGCTGGCCTCTGCCACCTTCTCCTCTATGCTGGGCAGGCTTAATGTTGCCTGGCTCCCCAAGCTGCTCCCCATCTTAGGGGGACTTGTAGGGCAGACCCACAGGTTCTGCTGCAGCGTGTGGGGAATGGGGCATGTCGGCTCCCAAAGCCAGCAGCCCTTGGAGAATCGTATCCATCTGTATTGATCGAGCGGGCTGTGGGTAGGGCTGTCACCTCGCTGTCGTAGCTGTTAGCTCTCTCACAGCTTTGGTATCATAGTCAAATACTTCGTATAAAATTCAGGAGAAAAAGGGATTGAAACCATGCTGAAAAAGCATCCATTTAATTATCTTTTTTCCATGCTTTTAGGTGGGGAGCTGTACAATGCCTCCCAAGCACCACTGTGGCACTGGGCATGGATGACATGCTCAGTGTTTTGATTTGGTCTCCTCCTACCTAAATTCACCGACTCATGTCCTGTGTGACTGGTACCCTGGGAACTGCTGTGCAGGGTATGGGTGCTTCCACAAGCTTCCCTGCCATTGCTTCATGGCCTCTCATTGCTGCGTGGCCAAGCACCTGTGCCCCACATGGTGCTTACAAACTCTCCTGGTGCCTTCTGTGCTCCTACCATAGTGTTGGGAGGTCCCTTGGATGGGAATTGTATGATTCTTCTTTTGACTTATCCTGGAAGGGTGGCATTGAGGAGGTTATTGCTACCAGGATCCTACTGCTGATCCTCGCCTCAATGGGCTCTGCTTATCCTGCTGCAAGGGGGAAAATGCTGGCTGTGTCGGCCAGCTGGTGATGTGACCCAAAGGAGAAGGGGGTTTCTGTCTGTGCTGATGCATTTTAGCCCATTGATGGCTCGCTGTGCCCACAGGTCAATCTGCAGTAGCAGATCTGTTCCTTGCTAGAGCTGAGGAGGGGAATGAGCTGCTGATGGTATAAGCAGAGCTGTGAGTGTTCATGTGGAGGTTTCGGTGTCCCAGTTGGTCTTGGTGTGAGTTGTGTGGCTCACCTCATGCCCAGAGCTGCTTGTGCATTGTAAAGCTCCTGGCACAGGCACTTCCCCGTGTCTCTAACAAACCTGTCCAACTGTGCTGGTTGCTGTTGGTGCCTTGTCTCCTTGTTTCTGGCATTTGGAGGCCATTGATTTTCTGCAAAACCATTGTGGGATGCTAAAGCTGCAAGAGAACGGTGTGCAGAAAGCTCAGGAGCTGTCCTTTTTGGAAGAGGGGATGAAATTGGGGTCCACTCCTTCCGGTGAGCACTTCACACCTTGGACTGGGTGGTCCCCTGGGCCCTGCCAGCCCAGGAGCTCATTAGACCTCCCTGACAGACATCGTGCCTACCCTTCTCCTGGGGTCATGTGGGATCCTGGGAGTTCCTCTGACACTGTGGGAGAGAAAAAAAGTCTGTGCTAGGGGACTCCCTTAGCAGCTGGTGGTTCTCTGCAGCTGCTGTGGGGTCTTGCTGCTGCTGCTGCCCCAAAGCATCACTTTCAGGAGCCATGAGGTGCCGTGGGCAACCGGTGCTGTTTACTAGGATGTGGTATCTGATAGAGACCTTATTTTAATTGCTAGGTCAGATATCTTGCAGTCTTTATTTCTGTGTAGCCAAGGGTTGATCCCTGGACTTGGTCTGACCCCGAGTTACAGCTGTAAATGCGGCTGTGCTGGAGCAGAGTCCTTACCCAAACTGGGAAGTCTGTCTCCAACACCAGCATGAATGAGGGATGTTACCTGCAAATCCTGTTCCCGTCTGTCCTGGGTGGAGCAGGACAGGACTTGCTGGGGACTGACTGGGATTTGTAATCGTGCTCCCTGCTGGCGATGGGAGCAGCAGGCTCGGAGGAGGCTGGGCATCAGCTGCTATAGGGTTCTGGGAGGGGTGGAGACCAGGCACCTGTGAGCTAGGGCTAATCCTGCCTCTGTTTCTCCTCCCATCTCTGCTGTCCCGTGGTTTCTAGATGTTCATCAGAGCAGGGCAGAGCGCGTCTTACCGCACAGGCAGTGTCTGGTGTGGGGGACCCTTGGGTGACTCCTGTGATGGGCATTGCTCATCTCCAGTGACACCACCTGCCCAGGGCTCGGGGTGCCAGGTGACACTTGGCATTGATGTCAACCAAACCAAATTCTGCTCCCTGTTCTTGCCAAATCTGTAGGGAAGGCAGTTGGGGTAAAAACTGTAGTAAAGTTGGAGCTGTGGCTCATCTGTGGAATGAACGCTCGGGTGGTGAATGGGAGTTTGGCCCCGGGCACGGTGGGGTCCCAGTGGGGAACCCCTTCCCCGCTGAAAAGTGACTCCAGGAGTGCTGCCAGTGGGCGCGGGGCTCCGAAAGGGTTAATGGCTGCTCGTCTGTCACGGAACCTGCAGCCTTTCCCGAGCAGAGCCCCTCCGGCCGGGAGCAGCGTGGCCTTACGGAGCCCTGCGGATGGACGGATAGACGGCGGCAGAACTACAATCCCCGGCAGGGAGCAAACCCCCGGGGTGTGCCGGGACTGGTAGTCCGGGGCCTAGCGTGGGGGTCCCCGCTGCCACTCGTGGCTGGGGCGGGGGGACCCGGAGGGAATGTGCCGACTCGGGGAGGAGCCAGCGTGTTCACCCACTTTGTTGTTATATACCTTAAAGGAGCAGTGGCTGTGCCCGAGCGAGCTCCCTAGCGGAGCCGCGCAACCCGGGCTGTGGGCTTTTTAAAGATAAAAATCACTCGCGTGGCCTCCCTTATTAACGACATCTCCCGCTCTCAGTAACTCCTTCGGCGCCTCGGCATCGCCAGCCGGCGCGGTGCTGGGCCCGCCCGCCGCGGGGCTGCTGCGCTGCGCTGGACCGCTCAAGGTCCTGCATCCCCGCCACAGCATCCTCCTCCCGGCACTCTCCGTCTGGGAGCCCGGAGCTGTCGGGGTGTGGGTGCCGAACCCCCCAGCGCTCTTCATGACACGGAAAAGCTGTTTCTTTGCAGGGGAAACATCCTCGCTCATGGTCGCCGCAGATAAAGAGCTCTGGAGAGAAGTGTGGAGTAGCCACGACACGGGCAGCACGGCAGATTTCTCATGCCACTGTGGCACAGCCGTGACCTGGAGATTTCTTCCTCCCTCCGGCATAATTCAGTCTAGCACCCGGTGCCTCCAGCTAAACACCCTGGCCCGGCCCTGGCATGTGCCCAGCAGACACCCACATCAAAGCCACCGCGGCTTGCCTGGCCCCTCGCCAGCAGATACCTCTAGACAGCTTGTGCAAACCTGGAGGGAGATGACTGCGGAGCATCCAGTCCTCAGCAGCTCCCGCCTGCTGTGGGGCAGCCGGGACTGGCTTGGGTGTGTGGTGGGAGCCACAGCTGGGTGGGCCACCCCATACTGGGATCGTGATGGGGGTGCCTGTGAAACATCTGTCCCAGCAAAGCTGGGCAGCTGCAGGCTGGCACTGGCTGCTTTCAACTGCTTTGTCCCTGCTTCCCTGTGCTGGTGGTCATTGCCTCCATGCCCCTCTGAGCCTTGGCAGAGGGGGGTGAAATCTCTCTGGCAGGTGAATGTGTTGGAGAGGGGCTGGTGGAGCGCAGCGCAGGAACCTTGCTGACTGGAAAAGCAGGAATAACCACCCAAACGCAACTGGTGTGGGGGGGCTGTGGTGGTGCAGGGAGCTGGCAGCTGAGCTGGCTGATGCTGAGTGATGCTCTGGGGCAGGTAGCCTAGGCCTGCCTTTGCTTCCCAGCATCACACACTGGGGTTCACCCGTGGGTTGTCACCAGCATGAAGGCAAGGGGAGGGCTTGGGAGGCAGAGATGAGCCCAGTGCTCTTGGCTGAGCCTTTTGCTCCGGGGCTTTTGTGTGCGGCTCAGCCGCCTCACAGCCTGGATGTTTGCCTGCTGAGGGGCTGTACTTGATCCTTTTTTCCTTCATGGGTGTGGGTGTTGGAGAGGGCATTAGGAACACATGCTCCTGCCTGGAACTGGGCTCTAACTGGTCTATGCTATGAGTTCAGGATGGTGTCCAAAACACTTCCAGCCTGATGCCTGGTCTGGCATGGCTGGCAGTGGGCAGAGCTGCTGGTCTTGTTTGATTTTGCAGTTGTCTGGGTGAAATTTGTACCCAGGGCAGAGGAACTCTTCCCTGGGAGGCAGAAAGCACCTGGTGCCTGAGTGACATGGTGGGAGCAGAAGGGCTGAAGCCCATCAGAGCTCTTGTATCTGGAGAGACCTGCTGTGCCTGGCCCTGGCTGCCCTGTGTGCAGGGACTCGTGGTTGCATGCTGGAGCACAACCCATGCAGCTGTGACCTCTTGGACACATTGAGGGCAGCAGAAAGACCCTTCTGGGCTGCAGCAGAGTCTGTATCACATCCTTTTCTGTGCAAAAGGAAACAGTGGAGTGGGAGAGGCTGCCTGTGGGGAGCTGCTGGCTGCTGCATCCTGCAAGGAACCTGGGCTGCAGGGAGCCCATGATGCTACTGTGCTGTGGATGCAGCCAGCCTGCTGCCTCAGGGATGCTGAGACAAGCAGCCTAAGGGGTCCTGCCCTGGCTGTGGCCAGTTCATAGCAGTCTATGGAAGCACCAGTGCAACTTTTATAGTGAACAGTGGACAGGGAGGATCCTATGGGATGCAGGGAAGATAGTAGGGGCTCAGTCTAACACCTCGTGCTGTGCTTGGCTGCTCTCCAGAGTCTATTCAGGGGCTAGGTGAGGTGGTGGGTGCTGTATACTGGGCTGGACCTTGGTCCAGTCACTCACTCCCTGTGCTCCTTGGTGCTGCACTGCTGGCCAGTTGCTGTTGTGCAAACAGCTCCTGTACATGTGTGTGCTGTGCCTGGCCCAGCAGGGATCTGCCTGCAAGACTGTGTGAACCCTGATACAGCATTTAAGGGGGAATCTTGGGATCCACAGAGACCTGGTGAAGCTCTCTGGTGGAGAAGGGCACAGGAAAGTTCTCCTACAGGCCTGTCTTAGCTCTGTTGCTTATTGCTTTTTGCTTTTCATCGCTTGCCTGCCATTCGGGAGCCTCGTACCAGCAGCCTCACAGCTGCCTAACACATTGTGATAGTTGTGTTGCAGCAGGTGCCTCTAAGGAGCCCTGCTCTGTGGCTGCTGAGGTGTGCACCCCTCCACATGCCCCAAGCTGATTGCTTCTGACACAGTCCTGCTCAGACTAAGGCTGAGCTCGGACCCTTCCTGTCTGATGTCGGAGCAGAAGCCCCAAAGGGTGAAATGCAGCTGCTGGAGGAGGCAGCAGGAACAGTGGGTTGGGGGTCTTGAAGGTGAAGCTGTTTGCAAACAGCTCCTGGGTGCAGCGGCACTTTTTACAGTGTGACTTTCCCACGTGCACAGGCATCCTCAAGGCTGAAGGGAACTTGGACTCTGGCAAGGGTAGAAATGAAACATGGATAGCATTGCTAGGCTAGCGTTGCTAGAGGAATTAAGAACCAAGCAACTGCATCCATAGGAACCTCAGTTCTTCCCTTATCCCCTTGCACATCGAAGTTAATTGCATTTCCAACTGACACATCAAGCTGTCCTGCCACGATCGTCTGCGGCAAAGTCAGCGCATCGTGGTTGCTCTGGGATATAAACCTCACCTCTGGTGTCTCGCTCTCTTGGGGGATAACGTCTTTCCCAGGGCTGTTTGTGCTATGGTCAGATCTTAGGAGCCCAGGGCTCAAGCTGAGTTGTCTTGTCAGGTCTTTACGGGTATCTCTTGAAGGTGAGACTTGTCAGGCTTAAGCAATGGATGAAATTTTTTTAATGGGTGTTCAGCAGCCACTGTGGAGATGCTTAAGGGCATAAATTTTTTAAGAGCATAATGGATGTTAAGCTCTCAAAAATAAATCCTAAGTCTCTCTAGCCTGTGTTTCCCAAGGTATTGGCGGCTAGCTTAAAATGAGAGAGCAAGCAAAATGAGATAAAAGGCTTTTAGATGGTGTGGATCACCAGTGTGGAGCTTCTGCTTTCTTTGTGTGTCTGAGCTAGCACTTCAGGATGCTAAGGGTCAGGACAGGTATGTCTTAATCCCTGGTGGGTGCTTTGGGGACCCAGACTGGAGAGCAGAGTTAAAGGGGTTTCCCTATACCAGGAAGATTGGTAGGGCAGGGTGGGCAATTCTGGGTGCTGAAACCTCTGGCCCAGAAGACTTAGTGATGACAACGAGAGAGTCTGGTCCAAAACTGCATGGAGGGAGGTTCTCTTGATGAAGCAGAGCCAACAAAGTCTGGGTGTGGGAGACGGGCTGGTGCCTTCCGCCTTCCAGCAGGGGCAGGAAGACCTGGACAGTGCAGGTCTGTGCAAACAATTCCAGGGAGATGACAATGACACTGTGAGGTGCCAGGGCTTCCTCTTCCACCCTGCACAGATGAGCTTTTCCTGTGAAAGTGACAGACCTGCACAGGGGTTTCCCCCAGTCCTTCTTGCACCAGGAGCTGGGACAGCAGGAAGGAGATGCTCCCTGCTGGCTGGTGCAGTGCCCCAGGGCTGGGAAATGGGGAGGAACTGGCTTCATCCCTCCCCAGCCACTGCTACCCCCAGGCTGGGAAGCAGAGCCACTCCTTCTCTCTCTTCAGCCACAGCAAGGGGAAGGAGATGGAAGAACGCTGTGCTGGCATGGGCAGTACTGCCGAGGGTGCCAGGAAGCAACAGCCCAAAACTTGTTTGATGTTGTTTTCTTCTCCCACCACTGGAGAAGGGAGCAGCTCCTGCAGCTTCAGGAGCATGGAGCTTGTGCTTGTCTCCTCCTGCCCAGCGGGTCTGGCTCAGGAAAAGTGGGAGCAGCCCTGATCCTGTGCACAACCCTGGGAGGTGGTGTGAATGCAAATGCTGGCATCCTGCAGCGCTGCACCCTTGTGTTGTTCATGCCAGCTTCCCTCTCAAATCTGGTTGGAAACACTCCTGCATTCCCTGTGAGGTCAGCTCTGCTGCGGCTCTGCTCGCTGAGGTCAGCTTGTACCTGCTGAGGGCTTGGCCCCATTTTATAGAGCTTTTCTGTGAGGTGTGCCCTGGGAATGCCCTCCCCTGGGCTGTGGTAACAGTGCTTGGAGATGAGCAGTGCTGGTGCCTTCAGGAGGCTGAGGAAGTTGAGGTGCTGGGTGGTTTGCGCCTGGAGTTTCTGCTCCTTTCTGCTCCTTTCTGCTCCTTGCTTGTGTTTGGAGGCAGGTGTTGACCCACTCTGAGGTGATAGGTTCAGAAATATCAAGTTGCGAGTTCCTTGGTGGCAGGAAGAAGTAAGAAAAGTGGAAGATTTGGAAATGACCAGGGAAAAAATATTCCCTGAAGTATGGGTTGATACAGAAATGTTACCTGCTGCTTTTCTAGTTCAGCCTAACCCTGTTCCTCAGTTGTGGTAGTGACTGGGGTGTAATAATGGGAATAGAGAAAACATATATTTCTGATGTGGACTGGGTCTGCTCAAAGGGCTGTTGTTTATGAAGTGTGACTGCCTTCCTTCATCCCAAAAGCACCTCTGGATTCTCTGTCCCATCACAGGTAAGCCAAGAGACAAAAGGCTCTATCTTCCCCTTTTCCCTGGCAGCTGTGAGGATCAGGGCTCTTGCTGCTCCTCGAAAACACAAGGTGTATCTGCACCAAGAGCCTCTGGCAGGAGGCTGGCATGGGATGTGCCTTCTTGCTCTGTTTTGCACATTCACATTTTCTTTCCTGCTTCTCCAGCCCTCTCCAAGCACCGCTCACCCCTGCTCGGTCTGGGAGAGCATTTCTGGGTGATTGCTGCTGGAACGATTGGAGTTGGGAGAACACCCTCCCACCCAGCACGAGTTTGCAAGTTCTCTGGGCTCCCAGCTGCTCTGGCTGCTGCTGCTGCCTCTTGGGGAAGGACAGAAGGGACTGAGCAGGGATCTCTTCTCCTTGGCACAGCTGCACTGGGGCTCTCTGTGGCTCCCCAGAAGAAGGCATGGCAGATCTTCCCCAGATGGAGGATGGGACCCTGGGGGTATTGGCCGTCTGCTGCTTTGATGCCCCAAAAAAGCCTGAAGGCTGTTTTGTGCTGCTGCTCTGCTGTTATGCATCGAATTGCACCAAACCGCATGCTCCCCTCTGTTATCCCTGAAGATGGATGCAGATGACTCCCCTCCTGACATGTGCGTGATCTTTGCGCACTTGGCTCTCCTCTCTTCCTGGGCAGCTGGCAGGTTATTTTTGGTTCTGGAGCGGCCCAGATCTGGTTTCTGCTGGGGTAAGTCCCTGCCCAGTGCACCTCTTGCATCCCCTGGGCTGGTGGGAGGTGAGGAGCACTGTCTTCCCTTGCCCACATGTCAGCTTGAGCCGGCAGGGATGCTCCAGTACTCCCCTGCTGAAGGGCTGGTCTGGCATCTCTGTGGAATGGCTGAAAGGAGGGGACATTTGCCAAGTCTATGGGGACTCACCTGGATGTGGCAGCCCACAGGAAACCTGATCTGTGGGCCTCTTTGGGAGGAGAGGGATGGGCAGGAGCAGCTGGTGCTGTCGCAGGGCTTGGAAATCCAAGCCAACACCTCGTTACGTGCATCCCTCTTGGCTCACAGGCTGGAGGAACAGCAGCCCCCTTCCCTCGGCTCCTGGCCTCCTGCCAGCATCCTGCAGGGAGAGCCCCTTTAGAAGGGCATTGGAGGGGCTGAAGGGTTTGCTGGGGACAGCCCTGGGGAGATGCTAAGGACCTGCCCTGTCTCTCCTTGGGAAGGCCTTGCAGTGAGAAATATGGATACTGCCATGTAGTTACCTCACTTGCAAGGCTGTTCCTTTTCTCAAGCCCCCCTGCAACTTCAGCACTTTCTTAAAATCAAGGTTTGTCCCAGCAATCCTAGAGCAGGGGTTTATTCCACTGCAACAGAGTGCTGCTCAAAGCATCCTCTCCACATCTGCGTGGTGGGATTTTTGGAGGTCCGTGCTTACCTGGAGAGGGACAGAAGGCAAATGCAATCAAAGAAATGGTTTTCACATGTTAGACACAAGTTGAATATTTGCTGGGCACCGTGGGCTGTGTGGGAAAGTGAGGCTGCTTGTTTCTCTGCGCCTAGCCAGCTCCGTAGGCTGGTGGAGCTGAGCACCTAGCTGGAGGTGAACATCTTGGTGGAACTGAGCCTGCAGAAGGTATTTTGAGAGCAGGTATCCACAGTGGATGTGTGTCCCCAGCTGCATTGCTGGCACTATATTCAGAAATCATTATTCAAGGCTTTTAGCAGGCTGGTGTCCCGTTTATTTCAGTATTTGGTCCTATGCTCCATACAGGTGCTCGAGAGCCTGTGTGCCCGGCAGTGGAGGTGGGTAAGAGCCCCTTCCCAGGCAGTGCTGGCTGCCATGGCTGAGGACACTGCATCCAAACAATGCTGAGGAGAGTGGGACTAAAATCATGGTGCATGTACTTGAAAGGTGGTGGCTGGTAGAGGTGGGCTGCCAGGGATTCTGCAGGTCGACCTGAGTGTCTGGGCTGCCCTGATGTATCCTGGGCATCAGGGGAGGCTGCAGCACTCCCTGTCCAGTGCTTCCCATCCTCAATGGCACAGCTTTTTCTCACTGAAAACTGTGCCCTTTCCTCTGGGGAGGAAGCATCAACACATCCTCCCACGCTCCTGCTCACCCCCTTTCAACAAAATGCTGCTCTGACGTTTCTCTCTGCTCCTGGCAGGGAGTGAAGCTGTTTGCAGTCCCTGACTGGGGCTCGTGGTGTAGGCACGCAGGTCTGGGCTCTTGTGCTCTGAGCATCCTCCTTTTCCGCTCTGTGTGGGGTTTCAGACTCACCTCTCAGGACCAGCCTGGCTCCTAACTCTGCAAGGCTGGCTCCTGCCGGCTCTTCTGTGGGAGAGCTCATCTTCCCATGCAGCCTGAGGGTCTCATGCCACTGAAACAGAACCAAATCAACTGTGAATAGGCTTTAACTTACTATTCAGGAATACAATAGAAAATCAAAGAGATGCTACATCTCCTTTGACTGTCTGTGTGCCTGGTTTCCTTTGTTGCAGGTGACTGAAGGAAAGAAAATAGGTTTGTTATGAAAGCATGAGGTCCAAACTGCCCTGCTCTGGCAATCTGGAAACCAGGAGATGTGGAGGTGCTAGCTTGTGTGGACCAGGGCTGCTGTGGGTGGGAGCAACACAAGGCTGAGGCTGGTGGCTCTGTTGTCCCAGGTTGGCTCTGCAGGGTGCAAAGAGCACCTGAGCTCTGCACAGCACAGCAGGTTTGGTGTGGGGGGCTTTGTTCAGCCTTCATCCCTTCATCCAAGCCCTTGCAGAGGACAAGCTGCCTCCTTGTGCCTCCTGCTTTTTTTCTATACAACATGGACCCCATGTTCTGCCCCTATGCTGCTGGTCTGTGATCTGTTTCTTCCTTGGTCTGGCCACTCTGTTGGTGGGCACAGCCTTCGGCAAAAATCAACCAGACCAAGAGCGGAATTCAAATGCACAAAGCAAAATACCTGGTATGAAGAATCCTAGGGCTGTTCTGTGCCACTGAGATGTCTCATGGGATGTGTGGTAGGGCCACAAAGCTGCTGTCAGGGTGTGGTGCTGAGCAGGGAGAAGGTAAGGGGTTCTCTCTCCTTCCTAGAGAGATGAATTCCACGAACTCTGCATTCAGGGTGGGCTTGTTGGCAGGGGGCTGAGTCCCAGCCCTGTGCCCCCCTGAGCAGCGCTCCATGTCCAAACCCTCCTCTCATCTCTGGCTTAGCTGCTGCACAAGCCACGGGCAGCCAAACAGACATCCCCTGCTGCACCGGGCTCGGGAGGGGAGGCAGCAGCGTGGTCGCATCCTTTGCGAGTGCCGGACTCCTCGGGCCGCACGGGAGCTCCTGCCATCCCCGGGTGTGGGTGCGGGCAGCAGCCTGTGGTTAGGCAGCGCGTTGGACCTGAATGCGATGTGAACTCAGGCTTCCCTTTTGAAGTTTGACACCCGGGATTTTCCCCACCCACCAGGAGGACTGAAGACAAAAAAGAGTAGAAAAGAAAAAGGGAGTGGAGGGGGGAAACCCTCTTTAAACTGCTGGTGAGGGCATGTCAAGGAGGCTGAATCTGAAGGGGCTGTGGGGGAGGGCTTGGCGAGTGTTTATCTGGCCGGCCAGCTCTGACTCACCAACATGTGCAGGTACACGCCTGCTGCAGCCAGGTTTCGGGTTGAGCTTCACTCGCCCGGCAATGCTGAGAGGGGTTTGCAGAGGGAAGCAGAGAAAGGGAAGAGCTTGGCGGTGTGTGATGGGCCCGAATTGTGTCCCCTCGCTTGGCCCTTGCAGTCATCCCCCCTTCCCAGCTGCATCCCAGCCTTGAAGGAATCAAGAAGGGTCCATCCAACCTTGGGAGAATCAAGAGGGTTGGGATCTGGCCCCAGTGATGTAAAAGTTGCAGGATTAGGCTGCCTTAAACAACAAAGGCCTTGCTCCGCCTGTCAGACAGATACCCCAGGGGCAGACTGGAAGGGTGTGGAGTGGAGGCTCCTCTTTGCAGAGGTAGGATGGGAATGTTTTCTGGTCCTGCCTGTCTGGTTTAACACTCCCAGCTGGGTCTTGGATGATCCAAAAGGGAGCTTGATCTGAGATGCAAGGCTACAGCTTATTATTATTTAAAACTTCTAAAGCTTGAAGCTGCAAAGCTGTGACTTGAGCCCAGATTCACCTGATAGACTCGATCTGCCAGGGGTGGAGTGGTGGACAAAGGTTGGATAGGATGCCTGTTTGTGGAGAGTTGTGCTGATGCAGCTCCAAATGAGACCTGCAAAAGCAGCATCAGGATCCTACTCCATCCCTCATCTCCACCCAGCTGTATGCCTCAGCTTTCAGTTTGAAGTCAAAGCTTTAGGAGGTGGAATGTGGCTGCCTTTGGCATCCCCAAATCCAGGCTTGACTCACATGGTGTGTGCTCATCTCTCTGGAGAGAAATGGATGTTTTGTGAGTCTGAGTGTGACCAGATGGGTCCTGGAGGATCTGCTGGACTTCACTGGAGCCCTGAGCAATGCCTGCACCTGTGTGAAGCGACACTATGTCCAGCTTGTACTTCAGCACCACGAAAAAAGACAAGTGAAATTCCAGTTCCCAACACCATGCTTTACCTCATCCTGGGGTGGGAGGGGAAGGTGCTCTTGCCAGAGCTGCTTTCACCAGGAATGACCCCATGTCAGCAGCAAGTGGAAGAGGGAGTTTATGACCAGATGATGTGAGATGTCCCAGTGGGAGCTCACAGCAGCTCAGAACAGCCACCCTTTCTGTGACTGCCCCATAAGGTTAAGCTCAGAGAAGTTTCATGGGAAATACTTCCAGCTGCAAGGAGCTGCTGATATATTCTATGCCTCAGGAGGACAAATAGCTGGGGCATTGCCCATGAAAATGGTGTCAGGACCATGCCAAGCTTTGTAGGAGGTCTCTACTTGATGAGGCGAGCCCACTCATCCATGGCAGCAGGAGAAGGGCTTTGTAGTCTTGAGGCAGCTGGGGCTTGGCTGTACTGTCACCCCAAAAGCTCGGGTGCCATCTTCTTCCCTTCTTCCTGGCCCATGCCCTCTTGTTGCAGACTCTGGGGTTTAGCCTTATGATTTTAGTCCACCAAATGTCACGGTCCACTTCTCCTCTGGGAGCTTGCAACTTGCTGCACAACAGAACAACTGCCTGGCTCTGCCTGAAGGTGTCCTGCCCTTGGCGCCACAGCCATGCCGGATGCCGAAGTCTGGAGAGCAGCACTGAAATCACTATTTCAGCTGGAGCTACTTGCTCCTACCCTCATGGAAGGGATGCCATGTACCAGTTGCTGGCTGCAGGACCTGTGTGAGCACAGCCAAAGGAGAGAGCTGCTGGGATGCCTACTAGAGGGGAACACAATTCCCCTCTCTCAGTTCTGTGGCTGTGAACCACACAATGAGAGAGGGAGGTGGCCATTCCACCAACAGGTTAAAATAAATGTGCCAGGATCCTGCTGCCTTCCGTAGCTGGGGTAGGGGAGAGAGGGAGGAAGCTGTTTGTGCAGTTGTTCATAAAAATCAAATGTGAAAGGAGTGGGAACGCTGCAGCACAGCAGAGGGCATCTTGGAGGGGAAACCTGTGTGCCACCTGCATGAGGTCCATCAGCCTCCTCCTGGTTCAGATGCTGAGCTCAGCACTGCTGAGATGCAGGGAAACCCCCCTTGAAACCCCCTCCCTCTCCCCACACAGTGTGGCTGAGGATTTGCAGCAAAACCAAAAAATGCCTTGTCCTAGAACTGTGCCTTCTGCCAACTTCTCTTATCAGACTCTGTGCGTTTGCCTAAAGCTAGTTGCTGTAGGGCTGGGGCTGGGGAACAGCCTGCTCTTACACTGCTCTCTCGCCTGCAGCCTGTTTGCATTCATGATTGCATCCGTGCATTAAAGTGCTTTGAGCTCCTCGTTACCAAAGTGCAGAGTCTGAGTTTTAACGAGCCACCCGTGGGAGCTGGGACTGGGAGAGACGAGCCGCCGTCCTGCTGAACCGCGGCAGAGCCTGACAACAGGCACCGCTGCCTGGAAACGGTGGGCAAAGGCTTTATTGACCACTGGAGGTCACTTTTTCAATAATGCAGTACAATCCAACTTTATTTTGTCAGTACCTTTCATGCAGGCTGCTTCCGAGCTGCTCAGCAGATCCAGTGCAAAGGCAGGGAAAGGAAAGACTTTCTGGAGCTGGGGAGGTGGAGGCTGCTCAGCAGCGCGGGGTGCAGAAAAGGCTCTCATGCCTCAGCAAAGAGCCAGAGGAGGAGGAGGAGAACTGAAAATGAAGCAGCCTGAATGCTGCTTCCCTGAGCTGTAGATGCACCTTCAGGCTCTTCATAAGTGAAGGAGTGTGTTTGGTGCTGGGGGGCTGGAGGAGGGGTGGGTGTTGCAGGAGGGTGCTGGGAGGGTGGCAGCTCAGTGCAGGTGGGGCTGGATGCTGTGCAGGAAAGGTCATCCAGCATTTCTCAGCCCGAGACAGGCAGCTGTTGGGAAATGAAGGCCCTACAGCAGCGTGGTCAGGAATCCAGCTTGCTGCAGCTGTTTGCTGTCCTGGAGTGAAGGAGCTTCAGAAACCCTGTGATTTCAGCTTACAAAAGAGGCTGGATGTGGGCAGGCTCAGGCCAATTCTGAGCCAGAAACTGTGCCTGAATCATGTTCCTTTGCTCCCTGTGTGGTGCTGAGCTGTTCCTGGGAGGGGACTGTGATGTCCTGCCTGCACTGCCTGCCTGCTCCAGGCATCAGGGTGACATTTCTGTCCAGGCTGAAACCCCACAAGGGCTTGATCAGGCACCTGCTCCCAGCCCTGAATGCTGTCCTTGGACAGGAAGAGCTGTGGGGGACTGTGAGAGACTGCCTTTGGTTACCCCAAAATCCCATGCAGGAGTGAGAAGAGACATCCTGGGACTCTCTGATGCTGGCAACTGCTGCTTTTGTGAAAGCACTGGGAGGGTCTCTGTGCTGGGAGGAGCAGAGTCCATGAGCATGGAAAGGGATGGAGACTGGAGGTGGAAAACCCAGCCAAAAGCCTTTGCTAAGGAGTCATGTTTCTTTTAGCCATGTAGAAAGTTGGCTGGGAAGCTGGTTGTTCCTGACCTGCCATGTGGGAGCCACTTTTCCCTGCTGTACTTTGGTGTTCAGGCTCACCCAGGGCCAGCATTGGCTGGAGGTGGCCTGGAGGGTCTTTGTGTCTGGGCTGCAGACCCCTTGGCAACAGGGTTGCCTCTTGTGATGATGCTTGTTCAATTTGCCACCCCTCCAACTCTTTATTCTGGGCTAGATGGTTTAGAAGGTGATGTTTCCATCATCACCAAAATGAGCAGATCTGGGGAATTTTGGCTAACTTGGCGTTACCATTTCTCTTTGAGAGGTGGGAAAGGAGTAACTGTTTTTCACATCTGTTTCTTCTACAGCTCAGGTAGGAAGGGGCTGGGTTTGCATGGGAATGTCGGTGTTGCACTTGGAGACCCTGGGGCGGGCTGGGAATCGCTGCTGTCGCTCTCCCCAAATTGCTGCAGGACCCAGAGACTTGTGAGGACTATGAGCATTTAACCACCACAGCAGATGGGACTCAAGAAACGTCAGAGCAAATATTTAAAGATCCATTTTTATAAAGCTACTTTTTGGCCTATAAACCACCCTCCCCACAGCTCCCAGTGCCCATTGCTGTGAACTCCACTGTTTGCTGCTCCTGCTGCTCAGCCCTGCTGCCAACTGGCAGGGCCCAGAAGCATGCTGTCTTGGTTTAGCACTGGATTTTTCTCCTTTCCCCCAAACCCAGGATTTTATTTTGTTTGTTTGTTTTATTTATGGAAGGGATTTTCCTGCTCTTGGCAGAGTGGAACGGGAAGTGATTGCTCTAACGAGCGAGGGTGTATCCTGCTTGCTGTCCAGACCCATCCCTCTCTCCTTGTTCATGCAACAATTTTTACTGTCTTGGCTGTTGGTGGAGCAGCACATGGTGAATCTCTTATGCTGGAAGCAGGAGCACTCCTTCCCTGAGCTGTTTCCCAGCCCCTCTTCTAGGACATTTTAGAAGATGAGGACAGGGTAATGTTGTTGGAAGGGAGCTCTGAGTCTCCCTCTTCTACCGTGTTACCACCTGTTGGGTTTTCTGGGATCAGAGAGACTCCAAGGCTCAGTGACATGTAGCCAGATGCTGGTGGATGTCTTCCTGCTGCCTCAAATTCGTTTTGCAAAAGGCTGAACTGAGGAATATGTCTCCAGGGGGTGGCAAGGCTGGGACTTTGTGTCCCCTTTTGCTCCAGAATACATCAGGGACAGGTGCCAGGTTCCCAGAAATGGTCCCTGACTTGTTTACACAGTGTGGAGCACTTTCCAGTTTGCTCTTCCCTTTGCTGCTTTGTCTTTTAGCCTGGGCCCTATGGAGCCAAGAACTGACATGGCTGCTAACACGGGCAGCTCTGCTTCTGAATGAGCAAAAGAAAAATAAATAGCATCTCAAATTGCAGCTTGTGTGCAATGGGCCAGATTCCTGCTCTCTTTCCAGCCCTGTGACTCGGGGTAGTTACTTCTGACTTGCTTCTGCTGTGAAAGTAAGATGGTAACTGAGCCCAGGGACATTTTGGGATAGAACCAATTTAATCTCCCAGTGCTTCCATTTCTGCCTTGTATTAAAAGCTGCTCAAACTCTCCTAGGAGAGCTGCTAACATAACTCGCTGTTGTCTCTGCAGTGCTTGGAGATCCTCAGATGTGAGCAGTTAATGGTTGGACTTGATGATCTTACAGGTCTTTTCCAACCTAAATGATTCTATGATTCTATGGTTACAGAAGCTTTTAATAGCACTTAACTCCTCTGGAACGAAGTCCAAAGCAAGGGGAAATTCACAGCTGATAAGAAAAGCCATGTTGGTGCACTGGGTTAAACCCAGCATTGTGCCCTCTAATTATGCAGCGGTGGCCTGGGCTTCTGGAGTAACTGGGGAAGACGGAATGGTTGTGCTCGGCTGGAGGGAGCCAGGGCTTGATTTAGTGCCTGTTGAGATCAAGGGGCTTTTGATTTCAATGGGTATTGAATCAGGCACTGCAATATCAAATAGGCTAATCAGATAATAACTTCAGATTGTCTGACATAGATTTGTGTCCCTGAGTTGGGGCAGGCGGAGTAAATTGGGCAGCCAGCTGGACAAGGCTGTGAGCCATGGACTGGCAGCTCGTCCGTAATGAACAGGATGTCCAGTAACGGACTGGTGGCAAAGATGGTCTGGTAGCTGGGATGGGATATTGGTCAGGCACTGTCCCTCCAGGCCAGAGATCCAGCACGGGGCTGTGCCCCTCTCCCACCTTACTCCTGGGTGGGAGTTAATGCAGGGCTGGTGTGCAGGATAATGGCTACAGAAGCTAAAGAACGAGAGAAATTTGGGATGATCTTGCATTGTTAAGCCCCCATTTCCAGGCTTCTGCATGCTTCCTGCAAGAAAGGATTTCTTCTTTTTGCAGCCCTTGGTGTATCAAGTGGGCACCTGGAATTGTTCCTGCTGTAAGTGGGGAGATTGGGCACAGGAAGAGGCAGAATGTAATGGGATGCTGATGCTTGTGGTGGGTTGACCCTGTCTGGATGCCAGGTGCCCAGGTGCCCACCAAAGCCACTGTGTCACTCCCATCCTCAGCTGGATAGAGTGGAGAAAATACAACTTAAGGCTCATGGGGTGAGATAAGGGCAGGGAGAGATCACTCACCAGTTACTGTCATGGGTAAAACAGACTCGACTTCGGGAAATTAGTTTAATTTATCACCAATAATGAGAAATAAAAACTAAATCTTGAAACACTTTCCCCCCACCCCTCCCTTTTCCCTGGGCTAAACTTCACTCCCAAATTATTTTCCTCTTCCTCCCCAGCAGTGCAGGGGGACAGGGAAAGGGGACTGCAGTCAGTGCATCTCACGCTGTCTCTGCCTCTGCTTCCTCCTCAGAGGGAGGACTCCTTACACTCTTCCCCTGCTCAGGTGTGGGGTCCTCCCACAGGAGACAGTCCTCCATGAACTGCTCCAGTGTGAGTCCTTCCCACGGGCTGCAGTTCTTAAAGAACTGCTGCAGTGTGAGTCCCTTCCACGGGGTCACAAGTCCTGCCATCAAATCTGTTCCCTCATAGGCTCCTCTCTCCATGGAGCTGCAGGTCCTGCCATGTGCCTGCTCCAGCATGGACTTCCCATGGGGTCACAGCCTCCTTCAGACATCCCCCTGCTCTGGCATGGGGCTCTCCATGCACCGCGGGTGGATCTCTGTACCCTTGTGGGCCTTTATGAGCTTCAGAGGCACAGATGCCTCACCATGGTCTGTACCACAGGCTGCAGGGGAATCTCAGCTCTGGTGTCTGGAGCATCTCCTCCCGCTCCTTCACTGACCTTGGGGTCTGCAGAGCAGTTTCTCTCATGTATTCTCATTCTTCTCTTTGGCAGCAGTTGCTCTAGGTTTTTTGTTGGATTTTTTCTCCCCATTTCTTACATATGTTATCCCAGTGGTGCTGTATTGTGGGCCTGTCTAGGAGCCATCTGGCACTGGCTTTGTTGGAGATAGGTGAAACTTCCAGCAGCTTCTCAGAGAAGCCGCCCCTCACCATGCAAACCCAATACAGTGCTCCTCAGGGATGTTAAATCTCCAGGATGCTGGTTTGTGGGGTGGTTGTCCTGACACTTGAGCTTTTTCATGCTGAATCTACCTATGCTGGTAGGAAACCTGTTCTGTAGCATGGGTATGATCCCTTTCCCAGGATACTCAGGGAATTGTGCCCTGCTCTTGCAGGTACATGAGATGTTTGCAAAATCCCTGATCTCTCATTTGCTGCACCCATGGCTCATTCACTGGGGTTCTCGGTTGTTTTTCATTTGGTAGCTCCTGGGGAGGTGTGTGATGGGGAACAGGACAGAGGCGAGGTGCTCTGGGTGTGGGGTATGTGTCTACAGTGATTGTAGCATCATCTCTGCTACCAGTGCACAGCTGCTCTGCTGGGAGAGGGGTGGCTGCTGCGATGAGGCTGGCTCAGAAACAGCCCCTCTGGCACTCACCTGAAGCCTGGGGTCTCACCTCACTTGTGGCCTTGTAGATGAAAGGCTTTGGATGTGCTGCTCTGCAGGCGTTGAAGCCTGCAAAGCCCAATCCCTCTGGCTTTGTCTAGCAGTTGGGTTTTAAATCACAAGGTCTAATTCTGAAGCCTGTTCTGTTTTGTTTCCCTGTGGTTGGGCAAAAAACACCTGTAGTATCCCACTCTGTGTGTGTTATGTGATGTCAAAGCTGAGTTTGAGCCCCAGCCCATCCCACTATTGCTCTCTGTGGCTGCAGGAATGTTATCTCTGAGGTCTGCACCTGCCCTGATAGACTTGGCTGGAAGTGGGTCAGTAGGTTTAAAAGTTCTGGGAAGCTATGTTGTGATCGTATCAGCATCAGCCATAAAAGAAATAGGCTTGAAGTCAAATTCAAGGCAACAACAAAAACTTGGAGAGGAACGGAGAGAAGTGGCAGCGGATCAGCAGATGCAGAAATCCCTCTGGGTCCTATCAAGTGTTTTGCCAGTGTTAAATGCTGAGTAAAATATAGTGTCTGAGAGATCAGATCACTGGGTATTCCCTCCGGATGGGGAGATCCCGGGTTGAATATCTCTTTGGTGAATCATCTTCTGGAGCTGTCGGAGCAGAGATCTGGCATGGGGTTATCGCTGGGTCCAACTGGCTGCTGGAGGTGATGTTGCTTCCAGGCTGTTTGGGCAATCCTACTTCAAGAAGACACATAAATAGCATCATCCTTCTCTCTGCTACTAAAGCTCCATTTCCTGAATGCTTGGATTCAGCAACAACAAATTAAACCCTTCTGGGATGGCCTGAGAGGGCGTTTACAGGAGAAGGGGCAACCAGAGGAGTTTTGGCAGGAGCGTGCTCTGCTGCCTTTGTCTCCAACAGGGCTTGGGGAAGGACAGCCCACAAAACTTCTTTAACACAAGCATCTCAGGAATTTGCAAGACCCATTGAAGGGCTCTTCCAGGTCTTCAGCAGCATCTGACTGTTTTGCTAGATCTTCGTCTGTGAGCAGAGAGGTGGGCAGCCAAAAACATATGAGATCAATACAGAGGAAAGAAGCAATTGCTAAATGACCTTAATGAAAGATGCTGGAGGGCCTGTGTGGCACAAGGAGGTATCAGGCCAATGTGAGAGAAATCCTACAAGGAAAGCCTGTGAAAGAGATGGTCCAGTTAGATTTTTTGCTTGGCTTTTTCCTTTAATCCCTCACTGTGACTCTTAAAAAGGGGGTTTTGGATATGAAAAGACTGTCTTATGTCACATGAAGAACGTGGTAGGAGGGAGAGGACTGTGCAGCCTTCATGGTGCCCTGGTGATGGGTTGTCTTCTCCAAGTCTGGTCTGGGTACATGCTGTGAGGAAGAGCTACCTACTGCCTTTCTCCCTTGTTTTGGGGAGCCATGTGTCACCTGTAGCTGATCTTGGGGACTGCTTGTCTGCTTCTTCATTTGGGATCCTTTGAGGCAGTCCATGTGGACAGCATGAGAGTTGCAGATACCCCATTTGAAAAGCTGTAGAATTACTGGGACAGGGAGTGGGTTTAAATTGTATCTCTTGCAATAAATCAGCACAGGATGGGCCTCCCTGCCCCCATGGGGGCATGTGTTTGAGGGAGAATCCCAACCACCTTTTGCTTTACTGGTCCCTGCTCAGATCTGCCCAGCCTTGCACCAGGACAGCTGCTCTTTAAACGCCAGGAGTGTTGTCTGAAGCAGTCAGCAATGCTGGGCTCGCCTGTGCTGGGCTGCTCTGCGACTTCACTGCTTCGAGTACAGACAGCAAGCTGTTCCTGCGCGTGGGCTACCGGTGCTGCCAGGAAAGCTATTCTCATTCAGGAGAGAGAAATGAGCTGTGCAAAAAGAAAGCACGTCTTGTATCGATAGGCATCGCCTGCCAGTTCAACCAGTACGTGATGGTACTGCTGCATGGAGCTGGCTCAGGAGGTTTGATGGGGATGTGTTGGATGCAGGTGACCCTTTGGGCTGTGCCGGTATCGATAAAGGATCCTCCTGGCTCCTGTAGTTAAATTGGTATGGCTGGTCCTGGGTGGGATTCTGCAGGGATTCCTTGCAACAGGGACAGAGTGACACACTACAATGTGACACAGTAGAGGACACAGTCCCTTGTGTGTCATGTGGGTGTTAAAAGTGATGTCCCACTGCTGCTCCCAAGGCATTTTCACTCCTTCTGGCCCAGAAAGAACATGGGTGTAGAAATGCCTTGGGCTGCTTTTTGGGTTTCTGTAGTTTCTTTAACATTTTTCCTTGGGTGGTGTTTGAAGCTTACTGAGGGTGCTGCCCTCACACTGTGCAAGGAAGGGTTTTATTTCAGCTCTTTGCTTGCATCTTTCAGGAGGAAACTGCTGGGTTTTAAAAGAAATGTTGACACAATCCTTTCTTCTGGAGAATTTCAGCTTCTGGTGGAGGTGTCTGTGTGTCAAGCAGAGTCCTCAAAGGGTCGGGTGGACGGTGCCAGAGCCACTCCACACTGTAGCCCGAGGGCTCTGATTTTGGGCAGTGCCGAGCTGTGGGGAGGCTCTGTGGGTGCTGGTATCTCCTGCGGATCAGGGATCTGCTCAAGTGTGTCTGCCCCAACGCCAGCCCCTGCTTGGGTCTGCTCTTGGCTGCTCTGATGGTTTGTGTGTGTGTGCCTGCCCTGTGATCCCTTGGCCTGTTTTGGAGATGGGAGCTGCCTGTGGGATGGCTTTTGCACCCAGTTTGGCATGGGGGAGTAAGACAAGGGGAGCTGGCCAGGGAAGCAGGGAGATTTCAAACCATGCTGCTGGGGTGGGAGAGGAAAGATCGACTTCTATGAGTCTCATTACATCACATTCCCCTCTTCTTCTCCCAAAAAAACCCCCAAAAGCCATGCAAGGAAATGGGAGACATGTCTCACCCTATGAGCTCCCCATGACAGCCTTTGAGAGGGTAGAGACGCCAACTCATCTCTGCCTTGCCGGGACACAACTCCTTCTCCCTCCCCTTTTTGGGGGGCTGTGGGGCTCCTCCTGGCCATGGTGGAGGCCCCTGCCGGATGTCAGGGAGCCAGACGGGCTGCCCCGGCCATCGCAGCTGAGCTCCCAGCCCTGAACAATGGGGCCATTGAGGGGCTGGCGCTGGAGGTGAGGCCCGGCCAGCCCGGCTGTGGGCTGCGGACACGGACAGCTGAGCCCACTTTTTCCACCCCAGCCGAGTTACAGCCCAAAATAGGCACCTGGTGGCCATTCAGAGGCTGGGCCTCTTTGTCTGGAGGCCACGGCTTGTTTGCGTGTGAGGATTTTGTGGAGTATTTATGGCTGGGAGAGGGGGAAGGAAGGAGGGAGCCTGGCAGTTGTGTGACCTTATTTTTATTTGTTTTTTGGTGTTAAAAAGGCAGGACTGCCGGTATTTTTGTCCCCACCCCACATCTTCCTGTAGGTGCTTATGCTTCCTTGCAAGCCAGGCACCCCTGTCCTGGTGCAAGAGCAAGATGGTCATGGCTTCCATGATGGTTAGGCTATGGGGACAAGGGGCAGAGAGGAGAAAAGCCCCATGGTGAGGTTGTGGTGCTCCCAAAAGCCATTGACTATGGTCAGTGAGAGGGATGAGATGTTGTCAACATTTGTTGAATCCACTGCCCTCTCCGCATTTTATGTGTTTTCCATCTCCATGTGCCAGCCTGGTTGCTAGTCTTGGGTTCCTGTGTGGCTGCCACAGCCATCTCCTGCCCCATGGGATGCATGTGGGTGTCTGCAGACATCTCTTCCCTGTTCTTCTTCACCAGACCCCCTCTGATCTGCTTTCGTGAGACTGAAATGGATTCTGTCTGGCTCTGATAGACACTGAGCATCTGCTGTGCCCAGTGATTCCGAAAATCGCGCCTCTTTGTAGCCGTGCATGGATTTAAGGACTCGACGTGAGGTGTCTGAAGGGGTGGTTGTGGCTCGAGCCCACTTTGAGTTGTGCTGCTGAAAGCAGGGGTTATATCTGTGTTGGGAAGGGTATAAAATTAATGCAATGTTTGGATCAGCTCATTAACTAACTGTGCCGGTCCAAATCTTGCCCTTGGAGGCATGTGTGTTGCTGCCAGAGCCATCAACATAAAGCCTCTCTGCAGCACAGCCGGGGATAGGATTTGGCCTGTTTATATTCACAGTGCAAAAAGGACCGAAGGATTAATGACTGATTACTTCTCAGGCCAGCGGGAGCCCCGGGTACCCATCCAGTCTGCAGATAAAATGCAGGGCAGACCAAGACAAAGCTTTGCAACAGAATCCTCCCAATTACCTCACCGATCTCCCCGCGCGCCGTAAAATGCACCGTCAGCTCTGCAGCCGGCTCTCAGCCCGGGAACCAAACACCTCCCGACACTGCTCTGAGCCGCTCTGCGAGGATTCAGGGAGAAAAGCCTCATTCCCCCTCTGCCTCGCCCCTCTCCCTGACCTGGGCATCATTTGGAGGTGGTTTGGTGGAGCCTTGGCTGGTCCCTACCTGTCTGTGCATGTGTCTGACCATCCTATCGGCCCCCCCAGCGGAGCCTGCGCGTTGGATGCAGTTTCTATGGTTACTGCAGCTCCCGGGCCCGGGAAGAGCAGTTGGATGCTGGAGCTGGCAGGACCGACGTCTCCCCCTGTATCAGCCAGAAACTTGACAGGGAGTGTGCAGGAGCGACAGAGAGGAGGAGAGAGGGAACCCAGGAAAAAACCCTGTGCCTGCTGGGTACAGGGGTTGCCCCCAACAGGCTGTCCTCCGAACAGGCTTCAACACAGAGAGGGGGAGGAAAAACAATAAAAGGGATGATGAGAAAATTGCAGTTCTGGTGCTCACATGAAGGTGACATTTGTTGTAGCATCTCTAACCATCGATTCGGGAATCTAAACACATGGAAGTTTTAACTGCTGCCAGAGCCTGACTATTCTACCCATATTTGTTTTCTCCCAGCCCTTCTTTCCTCTTATTTAATTCTTTAAGTGTTTTTTATCGTGATATATTCCTCCCTACACACAGAGGTTTCCTCCCCGTGCCTATATATTCCTCTCCTGTTGGTTAGGCTAAAAGTTCAAGGTGTTTAGCCCTCACCACATGTGGTGTTGATGGCATTTGGGAATAATTGGGAGTTTTTTGGCAGCCTTGCTGCTGTGGCCACCCTGGTGTCCTGCTGATGGATGTGAGCACCAGTGTGCAAAGAGGCAAACCCAGTTGTGTGTTTATATCTGCAACCAGGGACTCCTCCTGCCCCATCATTTCATCTACCCTGTCCCAAATACTCACGGTGCCCACCAAATTGGGTTCAACCTCATAGGCTGCACTTGCAAAGACCTTCCTTTCTGGCTTGGACACTTTGTCTCCTTGGAACTGCTGTCAGACAGGGCAGTACCTCCGAAATGCGCGTACTGTAATAGCCATCTCCATCCCTGCTCTTATGGGCAGCGTGTGGGGACAGGAATGAAAATAATTAAGCCAAAGGCTTGGGCAATGAAGGGCTCTCGCCCTGACCTGCTTGGGAGGTAACTGGGAGCACAGGTCTCCCTGTGCTTCCCAGGTGAGGAAGGCTGCTCACCCAGAGAGCTCTCGATGAGCCCTGAGCCAGTCAGACTGGCTCTCCCGTCTCCCCAGGGCAGCTCTGAGCACTGCAGCTCTCTCAGGCGAGGGGTTGCAATGGGTTATGGCTGTCCCTGACTCAGAGAGGAGAGGGCAGGCAGGCAGGGGAAGGATTTTCAGAGTTCTGGCTGTTTCCAAGTCTGGCAAGCTGAAAAAAAATTCCCTGTAATGCCAGGAAACCGCTCCCTGTGTTGTGCACCAGGGTGTCTCCTGGGTGGAGGAAGGATGGAAAATGAGCTGAGTGGCTCTCCTGGATTTGCACTGGGGACTCCTGCTGTCCCAAAAAACCACTGTCTGGCCCTGCCCACTTTGTGAGTGGGGCCAGTGGCTCCTCGGACTGCAGGGGTGGCAAGTCTTCTCCTCATGCAGGACCAGCCCAGCTCCTTGCAGAGGGGAGAGGCAGCAGTGCCTGGGGAGATGTTACATGACTTCTCTTGAGCTGTGGCCTAGTTTTAAGGGAGCCACTGCCCTCAAAACTGTCTGTCCCTTTCCCCTCACCTGCTCCATGCACTCACATCACAACTGACATTCCTGACCTATGCTGGGGCTCCTCACTGGGCTGACATCTGATTCAGCCAGGCAGAATATTCTGGACTGATTGACTGGGCAGATTCCTAGGTCCCAGGCAAGGCTGGGGATGCTTCTTCAGTGGGGTGGTTGCAGTTGGAAAGGCTCCTTCCTCTCTGTCTTGCAGTTGGATAAGGACCTATATCAAATATCCTGAGCCTTTCTGTCTGAGGCTATGCAAAGCCTAGGCTGGATGCAGAATGGGTCAGCTCCAACTTGGGTGTTTCCATAGGGTCAACACCATGGGTGTTTCCAAGGGGACATCACAGTGTCTGCAGCAGCACTGGATGCT
Source organism: Falcunculus frontatus (assembly GCA_013398115.1). Lineage (NCBI taxonomy): Eukaryota > Metazoa > Chordata > Aves > Passeriformes > Falcunculus > Falcunculus frontatus. The sequence goes on from VZRV01008784.1 coordinate 279,160, forward strand.
TTGCTGATGTAGGACCTACCCATGCTCTCTTGCTTCTCTTGGGTCCTTTGGGAGGTGGTGAAGCAGAGCAAGAAGGAGCAATTTATCCCAGACCTGTAGCTCAGCCTCCCTGTCCTGACTTTGCTGGATGGTTTCTGCAGCTCTGGCAGCCAGCACATTCCTGCCAGCAATTCCCAGGCTGCTGCCACCACCAGAGATGTTGGTGGGAGGCAGAGAACAGGGTGTCTGCAGGCCCCCAGCTCTCTGAATCACCTGCTCAGCCTTTTGGTTGCTGGGACTTGCAGCTGCTTTAAGCTGTGTTTACCCTTCCCCAATCCCTTTTCTCCCTTTTCTCCCTTTTCCCCAGGCAGACTGAAGCCAGACAAGAAAGGGCAGATGCGTCTCCCCCTCGACAAGTCTCTGCAGGTGAGCCAGGAGCTGCTTGGCACGCACACCTGAGCCACCTGGCCCTCCTGCCGTGTTAACCATTTTGTGCAGGCAGGCAGGAGCAGCGCTGCAGCGGGGCTGGGCAGCTCGCCAGGGAATGCGTGGGAGCAGGGGCTGGGGGATGCTTCGGGGAGAGGGAACGGCCCCAGTGAGGATCCTCTTCCTGCGGCTGCAGGCGTCGAGTCAGGCCACTCCCAGTCTTGATTGGTGGCTCACAGTGGCCTTTGGAAATGGAACATTAGGACCATAGTTTTCATATTTTCCCTCCTCCTGCCTTGCTCCTTGCAGAAGGGAGCCCCTGGAGAACCAGGTCTGTCTGGGAGCAGGGGATAGAAGGCAGAGCTGGGCAGTGAGCAAAGTGTTTTGCACCACTGGAACTGGGTGAGATGGGCAAGGTCCACTCCTGGCCCAGGACATTGGATGGCTCCTGTCTCTTCAGCTGAGCTGGACCCAGATGGGTCCCGGTAAGAGGTGTGTCCTGGCTTGACGTCAAAACTGGACTCCCTGGAGGGCATCATGTTCCCTGAATGGGATCACACCTGCAATGCTGTCCATGTACTTGCCTTGGGTTTCTGTGCATCTGCCTGGGTGGCAGTGGGAACAATCTCTTGGAACTGGGTGCGGGTATCCATCTTCAGGAAAGCTGCCTAGAAAGTAGCCTGCTTTTCTGAAAGAACAAAAGCTTTACTGAAAGTAAGACTTTCCCTCCAATCTACTTTCCTTGTCATGAAGGAGCCATGGTGACTTCTGTTGAAGGAAATGAAACCCAGTTTTAGTTCCATGTTCTGAGAAATGTTTGAAATACAATGGAGAATGTCTCTATATTGGTTTTCAGCCCAGGCAAAGGGCAAAAGTTCTTGATTGATTTATATTTCAAACCTCTCTCGCCCCACTTGTCTGCCTGGAGTTCCAAACCTCAAAGTGCCCATCTCCAAGAGAGTGTTTTGCACATGGGCTCATTTGGGTTAAATTCAAGGCTGTTTTTATCTGCTTCAGGCAAATGTCATTGTGATCCTTTTGGTGTCACTTCGCTGTTCCCAGGTAGGTTCCTAGAGAAATGGTAGGAAGCTGAACATGTACATACATCTCCAAAGCACTCGGGTATTTCCAAGTGATGCAACCTCAGATTCCTTCCCCACCTCCCCCCGTTCCCTTTTGCTTCAAAGCCCTTTTTTAGCCTCAGAGATCAGCTTGGGTTTGGGGTTTTTTTGTACTGTTTTAGACTTCTTGAGGCAGAGCCTTGCCTGGGGGGTGGAGGTGCTCAGCCCAGAGCAAGGGTGGTACAGGCAGGATGGCTGGGTAGATGTTGACCCTTTGGGGAGACCTTGTTCCAGCCTGTAGGTTCATCTGTGACTCTGGCCTGACTGTGAAATCCTCTCATGGCCAGGACACATCATCAGGTGAGAAATAACATCAGCTATTTGCATGCAAGCTAAACCCATGGATCAGGCTAGGGAACATGCTGTTTCGTGTGCAAGACCTGTTGCCTTTCCACCAGGAGAACTGATCTGTGTGTTAAAACAACAATTTAAGTAATTTGCTGTTTAGATGCTCCATAAAACCTTGGATTTTGGCCGTTGGTGGCCATTGCTTGCTGGAAGATCCCAGGTTTCTACCAGGCCAACACTTCTAATTGTGTGTGTCAGTGTGACAGTGCTATGTGACTTCTCTCAGCCCGGTGTGGGAATGCTCTGGTGTGGGGTTTTGCTTGCTGAGGCTTTCATACAGGCTGTTCTCCCCCAAACCTGCCCTGTTGCTGAATGTGTGCCAATGAACCAGCCCAGGGAGGGACACTTTGAGTTTCACTCATCCTCTAGACCTGTAACCAGCTGGCAGCAATGTCAAACCTGACTTGTCCCTGTAGACAAAGTCATGCTCGACATCACTGTAATTAATCCAATTCCTCGAGGTTGTGGTTTGAATGTAACCTAATTGTCTTGGGGAGGCAACACCCTCTGGATCACGCGGTGTCTCCTCTCAGGTGTAGGTACTGTGTGAAACCTGGGAAGCAGCTGAGCTCAGAGGGGTCTCCCGACCCTGAGTTCTCCGCCTAGTGCTGGGGGACTCCAAGCGAGGGGTTGGGAACTGCAGTGGAGCCATGGTATCATGTGAAGACCTGCCTTTCTGCTCCCCACCTGCTTATGCAGCTCAGTCTCCCTAGGAAAGAAAAATAGAATGAAAACTTGTTTGCTGCTGGGAAAAGAGGAAAGCAGGAAGTTTGTGTTCTCTGCTGAGATGTGGGACTGGAATGGTGAGCTCAGAGAGGGGAAGGAGAGATGTTTTCCCATCTACAAAAATCTTAAAAAAAAAAAAATCCTGCCCTCCTACTACATAGGAGAAACCCTTGTGAAATAACCTGTCAGAAATTTCCAGCAGGGCTCAGGCTTTCTAAACTGTCTTCTGGAATAACCAGTGATGGTGTCTCTAGCCCTTGTGTAGGCGGAGGGGACCCAGGTTTCTCCCCCTTGATGCTCCATGGAGGACTGACATGGTTTGTTTGCCCTGAAGGCTCCATCCTCCCCAGGACAGACCTGGGTGGACATTCCCTTGGGTCCTGCTGTTCCCCACAAAAGCTCTTGTTTTCATTGTGCTGTAACAAGGCAGCTGGGGTTGTGTTCCCACAAGCTCTGCCCTGTGAAGGGACACGCGAGGCAGAAGAGATGGGGAACTCCAGTGCCTTGGTTCTCTATTTCCTCTGCTTGGGTTTTATTTCCTGAGTGGCTGCAGTTCATTGCATGGGCAATACCCCGCGCTTGAGCCTTTGCGCTGATTTTGTATGCGAGGGTAGGACCCCAATCTCACAGTTTGTCCTGCTGCCACGCTCCTAAAACCCTGGGGGGAGAGGAGTTTGGGCTCCCTATTTGCAGAGAACAAGAGTCCCAGTGGCGAGGCTGGGATGTGAAACAAGCCGAGTGTTTTGTTTTGTAGCTCCGTACATGGCAGCGTGGCTAAACGCGGAGGCAGATTTCAAGGCACGGTCATTTAACTACACTGGGAACGTCTGATTCCAGGCATGCTTATTTCACAGATTTTAGTTGCACATTTTCTGGGCAACAGTTTTGCAAATGTAATTCTGCAGGTAGGCTTTGGGGGCGGCGGGTGCAGCTGGGCGAGCGCTCGCTAGCGAAGGAACATGAAAGCCTCTTCCCCTTGTGCCTTGTGGGTTTGGTGTTGTTTTGTTTTCCCTCTTCAAATGAAGAGTTGGACAACATCTGAGACCAATACTGGGACAGAGTGGGAGGAAGGGAAGATTTTAAAGGCCTGGTCAAGATAATGGGAGCAGTTTCCTTTACGGATTATGAATTTGCTTTCATAGCTTGGCTCTAGTTTGTTTGGAGGGAATATGGTTTGGCTTCCACTGTCTTCAGCAAAGCTGGACCAAAGTGGCCTCAGTGCAAGACAGACTCAGAATTTGGCTTTATCTTTTAAGGGGCCCATTCTGTTGCTTGTTAGTGGGTCAAATTTTGGAGCTCTGACTCAGGCTGAACTTTCAGTGGCTTTTGCACCTGGAGATTTAAATATCTGTCTGCAGGGGAGGTGAACACCAAACGGCATCCCTAGCTGCAACTCCTTAAGACGTTACCTCCCCCTTCATCCCCTCCAGCTGTTTATTATTTCCCTCCTGCTGCTGCTTACCACCTCCACGCTGTGTCAGAAGAATGGGACATGAACGCTCCCACCTCAGCCGCTTCAGCACAAAGTCTGGCAGCGGCTTCCTTCCAGCTGCTGGGGAAAGGGGGTTTAGGCAGAGCTGCCAGCCTTTGCCCAGGAGCCTCGGAGGAGAGAGCGAGAGCTGTTCCACCGGCGCTGCGCCGGCAGCGGGAGCCTCCGGCACAAGGGAGCAGATGAACAAGCTGCCGGGGGTGGCAGCGGTGGTGATAACATCTGGGCCCACCCGAGGAGAGCACATCTCCCGATGCTGTAAGTGTAGGGCTGCGACCTTTCGCTGCTGAGCTGCCTCTGCTCCCGCTGAGTTCAGCAAGAGTTCGGGGTCCTCAGCCTCTCGCAGGTGCGGGGTCGCGCAAGCCGCTGGCACTGGGTTTGATAGGAGCCACACCTGAGGGAGCGCGCTGGGACTGCTGCCTCCCGGGCTGGGCGAGTCCCTATGGGATGGCTCCTGCCAAGTTCGCAGGTACAGCCTATTCCAGTGCAAGAGGGAGTCCACTGGAGCCAGCAGTCGAGCTGCAAAGCTCTTCTGGGATGAGGAGTGGCTAAAGAGCCACAAATAACCTTTAAAAGAGAGTTGTTGTAAAAGCCAGAGAGTGCCAGGGGAGCTGGAGCCTCCCCCACACCTCCCTTTGCTGGCTGGCGGGGGGCTGCGAGCAAAGCACCCCCATCACTCCGTGCAGGGAGACAGCCCCATCGCCTTGCCGCAGCCAGGGAGATCATCGCTGCTCTGCCAGCTCCCTCTTCCCTTCCTTTCATCTTTTTTTCCTCTTCCCGTGGCCCCCCGCCCCCCCC